>JAHKBH010001628.1:0-17500 GCA_019049505.1 Pachyrhynchus sulphureomaculatus
CGTTGGTCTAGAATCGCTGTAAATTTTTTTTTTATGGGTCTAGCACACGTGCTGCAGGGAAGTCCCTAAAGTGCTCCAGGAGCGGCATGAGTGCGGAAAAAGCGTTGTTCTTGAAATGCTGTAAATTGTACTCGGTGGGAAACACAGCGCTGGGCAAATTATTCCAAAGGGATGACGTTCTCCATATAAAAGATTGCTTGAAAAGCGTTGTACGCGGAGTAACAAGCTGAACCTCATACGGATGTGAAGCACCAGCGCGACGTGTATTTCTAACATGCACCGCTTTGGGAGGAATTAAGCGGGCTACATCCTTCGAACACTTTCCATGAAAATACTTGTCGAACAGACTCAAGTCGCCAACCGTTCTTCGTTGTTCCAGCGAATCAAGGCCGCCGGTCAATTCCGGGTCCCCAATCAGACGGACCGCTCTTCTCTGAACATAATCCAACAAATGCAGTGTATGTTTGGGAGCGGGGCCCCAAACGTGGGAGCAGTATTCCATAGTTGGTCGAATTTGGGCTTTGTAAAGAATTAACAGTTGTTGTGGGGTGTAATGCTTTCTGGTTCTAAATAATATTCCCAACTTTTGAGAAGCTCTCCTTGCTATGACTGCAACATGTTCATGCCAGGACATATTTGCTCCCAAACTAACGCCCAACAAATTGATCGACGATGCTAGAGGAATGGAGTGCCCCGACATAACTATGTCGGGTTCAGCAACGTTAACTTTTTTAGAAAAAACTGCCGCCTGGGTTTTTGTAGCGTTAAATTCCACTTGGTTACTGTCACCCCAAGATAGAATTTCTTCCAGGCCTTTGTTAAGTTGAACGACCTCCTGCTATCTGCGGATATTCGCCTGAGCAGCCGATGTCCGAGCGTTCAATAGAATGAAGAGACAAGCGTACTGTTATCTGCAAAGCTGTAGATTGGATTCCTGGTCTTTTCCAGCAGATCGTTAATGTAAATGAGAAAGATAGTAGGAGACAGTATGGAGCCTTGGGGCACACCGGCGTTGATAGTGAGGGTGTTAGAAAGAAATCCGTCGACCGCTACTCGTAAAGAACGCTCTCTGAGGAAACATAAAAGCCACAAACAGAACCTTTCAGACACACCACAAGAGCGTAGCTTAGCCAACAGTCCATCGTGCCAAACACGGTCGAATTCCTTGGATATGTCAAGAGCAACCGCTCGAGATTCTCCAAAGTGTTCAATTGCGTTGTTCCAAACATGTGTTACATAAGACAGAAGATCTCCTGTTGATTTATGTTTTACGAAAACCATATTGGTGATCGCTAATAATATTGAATCGTTCAAAATATTTTAGAAGATGCTCATTGATAACCTTTTCCATGACTTTCGATATTATTGAAAGCAGTGCAACTGGTCGGTAGTTATTTGGCAAGGTCTTCTTACCTTTTTTAGGTATCGGCTAAACCGTGGCACATTTCCAGCAGGACGGAAATATTCCCTTTCTGTAGGATAGGTTAAAAAGTCTACAGAAAACTGGTGTTAGTTCCCTTGCATAGTTTTTTGAAAACTATGCCAGGTATTCCGTCAGCGCCAGAAGCCTTCTTGGTGTCTAGCTTCATTAAAATACGCTTTATGATGCGCTGTCTGAAGACAACATCGGGCATCCTTGACTGCAATATGGGAATAGTAGGTGGTGTTTTTCCTTGGAAATCGACAGTAGAATATGAAGCAAAGAGTTCAGCCAACAAGTTCGCTCTCTCAACAGGTGCGGTTGCAATGGAATTATCTGGCCGTGTGAGTGGTGGTATGGTGTATTTGGTAAAATTTTGACTAACTGCCTTAGCGACTGCCCAAAAGGACCTGGAATTGTTGGGACAAGCGAGAAGTTTGTTTCTAATTCGTTGATTGTGTGCCTCCTTAGTTTCGTCGATAATTCCCTTGCATCTGTTCCGGGCACGAACAAAGATGTTACGATTTACGGTGTTTAGGATTTTGACGCCATTGTCGGTAGGCAAGATGTTTAGAAGCAACAGCTTCTTTGCATTTTCGGTCGAACCAAGGCTTGCCGTTGGAGGAGCATTTCTTCGAAAAAGGGATGTAAGCTTCCATACCAGCCAAAATAACATCGGAGACCTTCCTGGCGCAGTCAGATGGGTTATCGGATCGAAAACAAACGTCCATCCAAGGGAAAGTTCGAAAGTATTCCATGAGATCTTTCCATTTAGCAGATTTGTAGTGCCAAATCTTACGCGGCCTAGGCGCCTCTCCGTCACTGATTGGCAGGATACTCGATGTCGAAAGCAGTTTATGGTCGAAAGAACCTAACGGCGGATTTACGGTGACCGTGTAAATCTCCGGATTGGTGGTTAAAAACAGATCAAGAAGACTAGCAAACTCCTCGTCTCGATCAGGGATCCGTGTTGGTTCGTCAATAAGCTGAGTTAAGCCATAACTGATTGAGAATGATTCAGCTTCACGACCTTATTCGTCGGTAGTATTTGAATATTTAAGCCAGTTGATATTGTGGGCATTAAAGTCGCCCAGGATGGCAATTTCGGCACTTGGATAGTTAATTTGTAAATGATCGATGGTGTCTGCAAGAGAAGCGAAAAGTGTTCGAAAATTGGTATCACTTGGTGGTCAATACAGGATACAGATGAATCTTGTGGTTTGTTGAGTCGTTATTTTTAGCCACATAACATTAAAGTTTGGGGGCTCCAGAGCTTCTTCTCGTTGACAAGAGAGCTCGCTTCTGACAAAAAGACAGATTCCAAAGTTACACCTAAATCGGGAATAGAAGTCGTACCCAGGATAAAGATAGTTGACCGTGCTGGTCGATGGACTGACCTTGGTTTCACATAGAGCGAGTACATGAGGTTTCTTTGATTGCAGGTGTTGATGCACTGAATTTATGTTCGAGTTTAAACCTCGTATGTTGCAAAAATCTATCTTAAAATTATGATGTACTGTGTGATGTGTAATTGTACTCAGTGGGAAACACAGTCTTCGGCAAATGGTTTCGAAGGGATGAGGTTCTACGTATAAAAGACTCCTAGAAAAGGGTTGTAAGAGGAGTGACAAGCTGAACTTCATACGGATGTGAAGTATTAGCGTGACGTTAGTCTTAGAATATATCTCTTTGGGAGGAATTAATCGGGCTACATCCAATGAACGCTCTCCATGAAAATACTTGCAGAATAGACTCAAGTCGCCAACCGTTCTTCAAAGTTCCAATGAATCAAGGTTGCTGGTCAGTTCTGGGTCTCCAATAAGGCGAGCAGCTCCCTTCTGAATAGAATTCAAAGAATCTCTTTTTCGCGAGCATTTTTTTGAGGTCTGCGAATAGATAATAGTTGCTGGGGGCCAAATCTAGAGAATACGGTGGATGACGAAGCAATTCGAACTTCAATTCATGCAATTTTACTATCGTAACCATTGACTTGTGACACGGTGCATTGTCTTGATGAAAGAGCACCTTATTCTGGTTCATTTGGGGTCGTTTCTTTGCGATTTCTGCCTTCAAATGCACCAATACCATTATAAAATATTCGCTAGAGAAGACGTCAGACAAAACAGGAACTCGAAAATAGAAGGAACCATGAAAGAGGGAAAAAGTTTCAAACTTTTAAACAAACAAATGAATGAAGAGAGACATCAGATAATAAAACTTGTAAATAATGAAAACTAAGAGATCGTACAAATCAAGGAGATAAAGAAAGCTACAGAGAAATTTTATTAAACACTACATGACACGAAAATATCGCCAGCGCCCGAGAAAGAAGAAGGAAATAGAGCGATAGTAAGAAATGTGGGATCTGAAGAAATTCCCGATGTAAGAACGGATGAAATAATGAACACCTTACAACACATGCACAATAACAAAGAACCAGGGGACGATGAAATAATTATAGAAATGATAAAGTATGGAGGGGCATCGATAATACAATCTCTTCAAGCTTTATTTAACAGATGCCTTATGGAAAGTAAAAGACCATCACCTTCATTGTGCTTATTTTTTAAAAAGGGAAACAAATTTAAATTGGAGAATTACAGACCCATCAGCCTGTTATCGGTATTATACAAAATTCTCACTAGAATTATAACATGTAGATTAACGAACAAATTAGAGAGTTATTAACCACGTGAACGAGCGGGATTTAGACGGGGATACAGCACTTTGGACCATCTTCAAACAATTAGATTACTAGTGGAAAAAGCAAATGAATATAAGGTCATCTTGTGGATAGCAATGGTTGACTAGAGATAGGGGCAATCCTTAACGCCTTAAGTTAGTGCAGAGTAGATAAAAGATACACAACTCTTCTTGAATACATATACAAAAATGCTATTTCACAAATAATGCTTGAAGAAAAAACAAATAAAATCAAAATTAAAAGAGGAACTAGACAAGGCGACTCGATATCACCAAAGCTGTTCACGTTGGCTCTATAAGACATGTTCAAATTGTTAAAGTGGGAAAATAAAGGAATACTAATGGACGGTAAACGATTAAATCATTTAAGGTTCGCAGATGATGTCACTCTGATCACCAACACAAAAGAAGAATTACAAGAAATGTTGATGGAAACAACAAATAACAAGTTTCGAGAAATAGGTCTACAAATAAACTTCACCGAAACCAAATATTTGAACAACGAAAGTAAAGATAACAGATAACTATTAATAGAAGGTGAAACAATAGGAAAGTTACAAATATTCATATATTTAGGACAAAAAATCGAAATATCAAAAAATACTTTAAATACTGACTTAGATAGAAGAGTCTCGTTAATAAAAGCCAGAGTATTCGATCAATATGTACTGCCGGTATTAATATGAAACGTGGGCTTTTAATAAAAGTATAATAAATTAACTCCAGGTAGCCCAAAGAGCAATGGCGAGGAGAATACTGAATATTAGACTCCAGGATCGTATTCCTAACATTGAGATTGGAAGAAGATCAAAAGTGACATATGTAATACAACCAATCGCAAGGATGAATATACTCTTAACAGCTGGTCACGCCATATAGTTGAATGGAGGCTTAGAGAACACAAAAGCTACAGAAGTAGACCACAGACAAGATGGACGGATGACATAAAAATATTACCAGGACACGATTAGATGCAAAAAGCAATCAACAAAGCTCGTTAGAGACAACTTAGGGAGGCTTACATCCGACTATGGATGGAATAAACTAATGATGATGATGATATTCACTATTGATGGTTTTTCCCTTCTCAGCATAGTCGATGAAAATTACAGAGGCCAAAACCTTCCCAGCCGACTGTTGTGTCTTTGGTCGCTTCGGGCGGCTTTCACCGGCTGCTATCCACTTAGCTGACTGCCGATTTTATTCCGGTGTTAACGGTGGATCCATTATCACATATCGAATGAAAAAATACTTTTTGTTGCGCTTAAACAGGTCTAAACAGCGCTCAGAATCATCGGCACGTTGTTGTTTTTGGTCCACTGTGAGCAAACGCGGTACCCATTTCAAACAAAGCTTTTTCATGCCCATATGTTCATGCAAAATATGACCAACACATTTTTTTGATATCTTTAGAGTGTCAGCTATCTCACGCAGTTTCACTTTACGATCATCCAGAACAATTTTGTGGATTTTTTGTGTTTTCCGGTGTAACCACCTCATTTGGGCGTCCACAGCGTTCAGCATCATTTGTATCTGTACGACCGCGATTAAATTCAGCATACCAGTAAATGACGAGTGATTTTCGGGGATAGACTCCCCGTAACCCTTATCAAGCCATTGCTTTTCTTGAACTGTAACTGTCTGCAGATATTTGCGTGAATAACTGATGTTTGAGGAAGGAAATTAAGAAATAAGCGTACTGTCGTCGGCCAAGCGTTAATATAAATGTAAAAGAGTTATTGGTATACAAGCACAATAAAAGTTTAAGCTTTAATTTTTTTTTTTCATATTTATTACATTAATATTTAATGTTTTATGTTTTTTAACGGTTGGTTGATATTAACGAGGGCGTTTTATATCTATAAAAGTGTTGAGTATCCGAGGAAGCCCGAGAATTAGGAAATTTAGCAATAAACTTTACTTTCGCGAGATACTATTGTTTCAAGATGTAATGAAGACTAGAAGTAAAAGTATAATAGCTCTTAGGCCGCGATAGGCCTTAAATGGTTAATGACGGCAATCATATCTAAAATTACTTGTTTATCACCTTTCATAGCCAATTTATACATGAGTAAGTTTGAAACCGAAGCCAGTCAAGAATTTGAGTATGGGTACGGTATAGGTATGAGGATCATATTTTCGCGATTTTTGATACAAAGAAAGCAAATATAGATGATTTTGTTTCCAAATTAAATAGCCCATATGATTTCATTAAATTCACTTACGAAATTGAGAACAAAGGACAACTGCCTTTTCTAGATATTTTAAGTATTAAGAATAATAATAGGTTAGAATTTAGTATCTATAGAAAAGATAACCGATAGATATATTCCTAATGATTCATTTCATTGCAAACAACACAAATTAGCCATATTGCATTTTTTAGTTCATCGTTTGGTCACTTTTCCTCTGAATAGAGTAAACGTCAATAATAGTTTTAATGATTGTGACAAAAAGTATGTTGGGCAAACAAAAAGGTCAATTAAAACACGATTTGGAGAACATTTAGCACATTTAAAATACAGTAGAACAAAAAAAATCTAGCATTGCCGTACATGCCCTTGAAGCTGATCCTACTGAAACATTAGATAATAATCTAAGATTAATTAAAAGTGTATCTGATAGGAGATTGTTGAACGCAAACGAAAGTATGGAAATTATAAAATGTAAAAGTAGTTTAAATAAAGACACAGGGCCTATTCCTTATAGTTCCCTCTACTGGTTACTTGACCGGAACTGTTGGCCTCACCTATGCCATTAGTTCCACCTGAGTAATCCAGGTGTTAGACTAAATATAAATAGTGTAGATTTGTACTTTAGCTTTAGTCAATCATCGCTCCTGATGAAGCTAACATGGTTAGTGAAACACGCGTCGAGCGCAAAAATAAAGTGTTTAGTGTAGTAGTGATATATACTGAGTAGTGTCATTGTGCCAAAGATTTCACATTCCCAACATAAAATTCACAATAAATATAAAAAACGTTTAAATTTAAAACTTAGGCTGTTAAATCTGCCCCAGGAAAAATATACAATTAAAGAAACGAAAAATACTTTATGCCTTCTATCGGACTGAGCGACAATGTTACAAACCAAAACTGGGCCATGGTAAAAAAGCCTAATAATGTCCCATTCTGGTATCTAAAAATGCAAATATGTAACTTTCAAAATAAAAAAATTACAGGGTGTTACATGTTGGCTGTGTCACCCAGTATGTTAGGCAATGCTAAACTTTTCTATTCTACCGTATCTTAAAAGTTATAAAAGGTCAATTAAAACAAGATTTAAAGAACATTTAGCACATTTAAGGTAAGGTAGAATAGAGCATTGCCGAACATGCTCTTGAAGCTGATCATACTATAACATTAGATAATTTAAGATTAAGTAAAGATGTATCTGATAGACGATTGTTGTAGTTGTTGTAGTAGTGATATATACTGTGTAGTGTCATTGTGCCAAAGATTCCACATTCCCAACATAATATCTAAAATTGAGAATAAATATAAAAAACGTTTAAATTTAAAACTTAGGTTGTTAAATCGATCTCTGCGCCAGGAAAAATATACAATTAAAGAAATGAAAAATACTTTATGCCTTCTATCGGACTGAGCGACAATGTTACAAACCAAAACTGTGCCTAAAGGTTTAAAATATATCACCTACAGTTGATTAATCTAAAGACATAATACGTCAGTTCTGTGAAAGACTAAAAAGGTAATGTAGCGGATAAAATCCTAAGACTAAAGGAATTTCTCTCTCTACAGTTGATTAATCTGAAGACATAATACGCCAGTTCTGTGAAAGACTAAAAAGCTAATGCAGCGGATAAAATCCTAAAACTAAAGGAATTTCTCAGTTACTCTCAGAATCTCGATTTATATATATATATATATATATATATATATATATATATATATATATATATATATATATATATATATATATATATATATATATATATATATAAGCGGGGGTACTACAGCCTTGGCCGCTTCCCGCACTTCATACACCATCTCCCTCTGTCCCACCTTTCGTTGTCTTTTAAATCTCTGGAACTCATTGCCTTCTTAATATTTTTCTCTCCATGTCGTTCTTGGCCTTTCTTTTATTCTACGGTACATATTGTACAGCCTTATTCCGCCAACGTTCTTCTCCCATGCGCATTACGTGTCCGTACCATATCAACTGTCGTTTTTCTATTCGATCTATCACTGTCTCTGTCATCTCTGCTCTTTGTCTGATTTCTTCATTTAAATGTCGTTATCAATATTTAAAAGGAATCTGTAAATTGGTCAAACGTCCCTTGAAAATGGTACCCTGTTTAAATTCGGCTATGTATATGTTCGTACTACAACTTTTTAGTTTTTAGCAAAATTTCTCGGGACATCTTTGAATTTTTAAGGATTTTTAACTGTTCTATAGGAAAAAGGATATATTTAACTATAAATTGTTTTTGATAATAGTTTTCAACTCTGTAAACACAAAAAAGCTTTTAGTTTAATACTATTTTTTCAAGACAGCTATGATGAACGTCATTGTTTAAAAAAAAAAAAAAAATTTATCTATGTGTCATATTATTCATGCAATAAATTTGTTACGAAGTATAATTTATTATGAAGATAATGAAATAGCTTGAGAAATAATGTTGCTTATATTTCTGTCTTTTCTATTTTTTCCCAATTTTTTTACGCCTAGAGACGAAATCGCATGGATGTAGTTTTATATATCTAATTATGATATTTTAGCAATTAATTTAAAATTAACCATTTCCTCTAATTCCTAAAAAATTACAATCAAATGCTCTCAATTTAGATTTAGTATTCTTATGAGTCAGGCTTTAAAAACCATCTATGTTGGGCATGTGGAATCTTTGGCATAATAACACTACACCAAACATTTTATTTTTGCACTAGATGCACGTTTCGCTAACCATGTTAGCTTCATCAGCAGCGATGATTAACTAAAGCTAAACTACAAATCTACCTTATTTATACCTAGCCTAACCTCTGAATTACTCAAGTGGAACTAATAGAATGGGCGGGGTCATTAGTTCTGGTCAAGTAACCAGTAGAGGGGACTAAAAGGAATAACTCTTCTGTCTTTATTTAAACTACTTTTACATTTTACGTGTATAATTTCCATACTTTCGTATGCCTTCAACAATCTCCTATCAGACACATCTTTAATTAATCTTATGATTAGTATGATTAGCTTCAAGAATACCCGGTGACACAGCCAACATGTAACACCCTGTAATTTTTTTATTTTGAAAGTTACATATTTGCATTTTTAGATACCAGAATGGTACATTATTTATCACTTAAGAAGTATTTTTAACTACTTCCGGTTTGACCGGAAGTGACTGCAACTTTCTTATTTTTAATGGAACTCTGTATATTTTTTTATCAATTTCAATTCACTTTGAAATTCTCTTTCCAACGATGTATCACAAGTTGGCATTTGTTTGACAAGTGACCGGCAAAAACTGATTTAAACTCTTAGACTTAGGCGGCTATGGCGGATATACTAGCAATTGTTTTTGTTCGTTTTATCTCACTTTGGAAAAAATTTAAGACTATCCATTTATCGTGCCATTATCGCGAGTCTAAATGGCTCCTACAAAATTTTATGCTTTACATTCAGTTACAGCACTTTCTCTTTAAATAATAATCAATATCACCGAAATTAAGATAGGAACACATATTTTTTATTTTACCAGGTTACACGTTACAGGGTGTTTGCCAACATACATCTAACAAAACTATCTAACGCCAATTGGATTTATTATTATTTTCAGAAAATAAGAAACCTATTTATTAAATAAATATTTAAATGCAAATAATAAAACCAAAACATTTAATAATAAGAATAACACAACAAAACTAATAATTGTAATTGATTAATATTAGAAAGAAGTAATATTTTAACTAAGTAACACAATAAAAATAAATAGGTAAAAGTATTTATACTAGATATAAATTTGGTAGGTATTTATTCATTCATTATTATGTTCAAAATGCTGTCTGTTGTTAATCCTATACAATCTTGTTTTTCTCACCCTGGCTCTCATAACGTTCTCGAACTGAATTTCAGTAATTTAATTTACTGCTCTACTGCTAAGCGCATTTCTAAATCGTTTCTATCTGTTGGTGGATTTTTGTAAACTTTTTCTTTTAGATGGTTCCATATAAAAAGATCAAGAGGCGTAAGATCTGGCGATCTTGCAGGCCACTTATTAGGTCCATTGGTACCTAACCAATTTGCACCAAATCTTTGATTCATTTAGTTTACTACATTTCTACTATTGTGGGCTGGAGCGCCATCCTGCTGGAAAATAATATCTCCACGATTTAAAGGTATAGTTTCTAAAAAATCTTCAACATAATTTTTTGAATGAACTCCAAATATCTTTTTCTATTTAACGTACCATCAAATATAATAGGACCAATAATTCTTGTGCCAAGGATACCCAAAAACACGTTAAAGCCGAATCTTTCTTGATAGGCACTTTCTCGCATAATTCTAGGATTTTCTTGGGCCCAATATTAAATAGATCCAAATTGGTAAATCTAGATTCATCTGCAAATGGAATGTTGTAATGAAATTGGTTATCAAGGTGGTATCTTTGCAAAAACCAATAACAATCCATTCTTCTTTGGTAATCTGTTTGAAATAAATGTTGATTTATTCGATATTTGTAGGATCTGAATTTATATGTTCTTAAAATGCGGCGAGCGGTTTCACGATTTACACCAGTTTGTTTGTCAACATGTCTTATAGAAATTGTAGGATCTACCTGAACAATGGCCAATACATTGCTTTCTGACTCTTCCTCACCAATAAATACATCAGCAGGTTCAATCGGTTGCCTTCTAAACTGCTGCTCTACCCTTAAAAAATAATTGTTGGGTGGGTGCCTCCTATCGGGATAGCTTGTTATGTACAACTCGACGGCTTGTTGGCTATTCTTTCTGCACTCTTCATAAATTAATAATATGTCTACTTTTTCATCCGTTGAATATATTTTTGTTAACGAAAAATTATTTTTGACGTAAAGTAAACAATAACAATGGTCATTTTGGTAACACGCAGCAACCATGACTTTTGGTTCGTCTGTTTTATCACAGCCTACTAAGTCCGTAATGCCACTTGTTGATATCACATTATTGCATAGTAAAGCGGTTTATTTTCTGAAAATAATATTAAATCCAATTGGCTTTAGATAGTTCTGTTAGATGTATGTTGGTAAAAAACCTATAATCTGTAAATAGGTTAAATAAAAAATATGTGTTCCTATCTTAATTTCGGTGATATTGATCATTATTTAAACAGAAAATTCTGTAACTGAATATAAAGCATAAAATTTTGTAGGAGCCACTTAGATTCGCAAAATGGCACGATGAATACATAGTCGAAAAAGTGAGATAAAACGAACAAAAACAATTGCTAGTAAATCCGCCATGGTAAAAAAGCCTAATAATGTCCCATTTTGGTATCTAAAAATGCAAATATGTAACTTTCAAAATAAAAAATTACAGGGTGTTACATGTTGGCTGTGTCACCCGGTATGTTAGGCAATGCTAAACTTTTCTATTCTACCGTATTTTAAAAGTAATAAAAGGTCAATTAAAACAAGATTTAAAGAACATTTATCACATTTAAGATAAGGTAGAATAGAAAAGTCTAGCATTGCCAAACATGCTCTTGAAGCTGATCATACTATAACATTAGATAATTTAAGATTAAGTAAAGATGTATCGGATAGACGATTGTTGTAGTTGTTGTAGTAGTGATATATACTGAGTAGTGTCATTGTGCCAAAGATTCCACATTCCCAACATAATATCTAAAATTGACAATAAATATAAAAAACGTTTAAATTTAAAACTTAGGTTGTTAAATCGATCTCTGCACCAGGAAAAATATACAATTAAAGAAATGCCTTCTCTCGGACTGAGCGACAATGTTACAAACCAAAACTGTGCCTAAAGGTTTAAAATATATCACCTACAGTTGATTAATCTGAAGACATACTACGTCAGTTCTGTGAAAGACTAAAAAGCTAATGTAGCGGATAAAATCCTAAGACTAAAGGAATTTCTCTCTCTACAGTTGATTAATCTGAAGACATAATACGTCAGTTCTGTGAAAGACTAAAAAGCTAATGCAGCGGATAAAATCCTATATATACTCGTAACATTAGATAATTTAAGATTAATTAAAGATGTATCTGATAGACGATTGTTGAACGCATAGGAAAGTATGGATATTATAAAAAGTAAAAGTAGTTTGAATAAAGATAGAGGACTTATTCCTTATAGTCCCCTATACTGGTTACTTAACCAGAACTGATGGCCCAGTCCATGCTATTAGTTCCGCTTGAGCAATTTATATGTTGGATTAAGTATAAATAAGGTAGATTTGTAGTTTAGCTCCTGTTGAAGCTATCATGGTTAGCGAGAAATAAAGTGTTTGGTGGAGTAGTTTGAAAACCATTTCCCACATAGTATGTTCGCCATGAAATTTATTTGAAATGTGCAGAACATAATTGATTAATTGTTTGGCTTCTGATTATGCCATGCAGGTGCTGTTCAGTTTTATTATATTAGTTCAGAAATGCGGAGATCAACGTAAAAATATATGTTTTTTTCTGAGAGTGATCAATAATTACATCATAATGGAAATTTATGTTAATTTAAGGAAAATTCTCGAAAAGATAGACCTATTTATTTACATATATGATAAACAAGATGATGGAGAAGGATTTTTTCTATTCTTATAGGACTCAAATTGAAACGTCGAAAATTCTGCGAGGTATTTGTAGATCGCTATTAAAGGAAGTATTTTTATTGATGATAACTAAGCATTTGATCGGATGAATAAAAAAATAAATACTTTCCACAAGGTCTCAATCAATGGTATGTTCGACTGACTGTACAAATCAGAGTAAGAAACCAAATATATCCCTATTAAAAGAGTTATTCGTCAGGGGAGTATACTCTCTTTAATACCTTTTAATCTATCTGAGGAAATCTTTCAGAGTGTAGTAACAAACAACGCACAGGTATAAAAGTAAAAAAACTCAGCAGCATCGATTATGCCGAGAATACCGTTTATTCATAATAGACGAAACAAAAGGTTCACAGTAGCTTTTAAAGGAGAAGGCTTAAGAGTTAATATAGTATGAAGCCTTGAGGCACACTGGCGCATAGTGTGAGAAAAGTTCCATTTTTTGGACAAAAATCTGTTGACAATCGGCATCCGATTTGAATAAATCAAATAGGAAAATACTCCTAAAATATTGTAAGATAGTTCTACAGAGAAGAAGGCTAAAATTAACATAACCTATAAAAAATTCTCTAGAATATACAGAAACATTTTTAGATACATAATTTATATATCTAAAAATTTTCTGTCCATACATCTAAAAATCTTCTGTATATATAATGGAAGTGCAGTCAACAACCTAAGATACGCAGATGACACCGTAGTTCTGGCAGAGTCGGAGGAAGACTTACAAACGCTGATAAATGTTCTGTCAGAATCAAGTGCCCGGTTGGGATTAGAAATAAACTCCACGAGAACCAAAAGTCTTATTTTTGGCCTAGGCGAAGATGCGCAGAACAGTGCTCAAATATCCATCGACGATGATATTATCCAAAACGTTCATAGTTGCATATACCTAGGTAGAGAATTCAACACCCAGTTAGATCATTCAAAAGAGATTAGGACGCGCATTGAGATAGCCAGAGCCGGCTTCGTCAACATGTGAAAGTTCTTTTGTATCGAGTTACATTAAAGATTGAACATTACTACATCTGGCCACTACTATTCTACGGGTGCGAAGCATGGACCCTTAAATAGAAGGGTATAAAAGAAAGTTGCAGGCGTTCGAAATGTGGCTATACAGACGAATGCTAAGAATCAACTGGATAAGCAGAACGACTAATGCAGAAGTGCTAAGCATACTGGAAGGGAAAATAGACGGAAGACGAGGCTTGGGTAGACAGAAGAAATCATGGCTAAGAAATATAAGAGACTGGACGAACACCGACGGGAACGTCCTGATACATATAGCTCAGAATAGAAATGAATTTACCATAGTGGTCGCCAAACTCAACAGAGAAGGCACATAGGAGAAGGAGATTATAATTAAACGTTTAGATTATTTAGTAATAAACTTTTTTTCTAAAATATATTATTGAAATTTATTTGTTAACATAAATAATATATATATTGTTTTTAGTGGTTTTCTTTATAACTCTTAAGTTTTAAAAATAGAAATGCCTCAGGACCAGACGACATTACAAATGAGATGTTAAGATATGGAGGAGAAAACATATATCAACAACTAGCACAGCTCTTTACAAACATAGTAAAACATGAACAGATATCTACATATTGAAAAACTAGCATAACCATCCCAGTATTTAAAAAAAGACAAAAGACGTCACCAGAAAATTACAGCGGAATAACGCTACTAAATACTACCTTAAAAATATTAACAAAAATCATACTGGAAGAAAACAAGCAAGGATATTCAAATAAGAGAGGAACAACAGAGATTCCGCAAAAATCGATCGACCATAGATGGCATATTTACAGTGAGGCAGATAATGGTAAAAGCTAAAGAATTTAAGATACCTGCGTATGTGTTTCGTCGATATGACTCAAGCCTTCGATAGAGTGCAATTAACAGATATTATAAAATTATTAGAGAAAATGCAGACACACCAGAAGCTAATAAAAATCATAGATGACATTAACACAGAATGTAGAACAAATATAAAAGTGGAACATCTACTGAGCAAGGAAGTAAAAATGAACGCCGGATTAAGACAAGGCGATTCACTTAGTCCCTTTATCTTCAACCTCGTTATGGATAGAATAGTGGAGAATCTTCCAAAAACTAGAGGATACAAAATGGGCAACACACACCTCCACACAATCTGCTACGCCGATGATGCAGTCCCTCATCTCCGATTCTGAGGACAACCTTCAGAAGATCTTTCATGCCTTCAATTTGGAAGCGAGAAAACTAAACATGATTATCAACATAACCAAGACAAAATGTATGGTAGCTTCAAAAGAATTATTAAGATGCAAGCTGGAGATCCAAGGAAGTATTATTAAACAGGTTAATAATTTTAAATACCTGGGAACAATGATAGCAAGCTACGGAGACTTAAACAGGGAAGTAAAACAACAGTCTATGAAGGCATCACTAATAGCAGGTTGTTTGATGGATATAGTATGGAAAAATAAAAACCTCACAGTGGAAAGTAAAATAAGAATATACAAGACAACAGTGAGACCGTTCCTCACATATGCTGTAGAAACAAGAGTTGACACATTTAAAACAGCACAGATAATGAGGACAACAGAAATGAAGATGATTAGGGACATACATGGAAAACTATCCACGACAGAATTCGCAATAAAGATCTACAAGAACTAAGTAAGATCCAAGAGATATCCAAATGGACCATAACTAGAAGAAAACAACGAAATAAACACGTAGATCAGATGGACGACAACAGACTGATAAAAAGAGCCAAACTCAATAAACCCTGCAGTAGAAGAACTTGGGGCAGACCTCCGAAAAGGTGGAAGGAATGCTGGACGTCAACATCGGAAGGAACCTAATGGGGATAAAACAAGCAGTATGCCTACTTATATGACATATCATAAAAGAAAGAAGAAGTTCATAACTCTCGAATCACGAATAAGTGTATTCTAGGGAATTTTTTGTAGGTTCTAATTTTAACCTTCTTCGCCGCAGTACTATCTTAAAGTACAATATTTTACGAGCATTTTCCCGCTTGATTTAGTCAGATCGGAGAAAATACCGACTGTCAATAGATTTTTGTCCAAAAAAATGGCACTTTTCTCACAATGTGCGGCGTTGATAGTGAAGGTATTACAAAAAAACTGTCAACTGCCACTCGTAAAGAACGCTCTTTGAGGAAACCCGAGACCCATAAACAAACTTTTCAGACATACCATAAGAGCGTAGTTTAGCCAACAATCCATCATGCCAAACACCGTCGAATGCCTTGGATATATCAAGTGCAATCGCTCGAAATTTTCAAAAATGTTCAATTGCGTTGTTAGAAACATGTATTACATAAATTAGAAGATCTGCTGTTGATCTTTGCTTGTCAAAGCTATACTGATGGTCGCTATATAATACTAAATTTTTCTACATATTTTAGAAGTTGCTGCCTTTTCCATAACTTTTGATATTATTGAAAGCAGTGGTACTGGTCGTTAGCTGTTTGGCAAGGTATAATTGCGCATAGGCGCTATTTGATCAGCTGAATAACAACCACTAATGATCCATCACTTAGTTCCCAGTTCCAGAAATTCAGGACCCATAGGAAAAGTAAAACATTTCATTTTGTTTGGCAAGGTCTTTTTGTTTGTTTTTTTTTTTGGGTATCAGCTGAACTGTAGCTTATTTCTCGCAGGAAAGGAATATTCCGTTACTGTAGGATAGGTTGAAAAGTCTACAGAAAATTTGTGTGACTTCGCTCGAGCATTTTTTGAGTACTATGTTAGGTACTATCAGCGCCAGAAGGTTTTCTGGTGTCCAGCTTCATTAATAATAGTGGGCACCTTTGACTGCACTATGGGAACAGTGGGTGGTATTTTTTCTTGGAAATCGACGGTGGAATATGAAGCAAAGAATTTAGCCAAGAAGCTGGCTTTCTCAATAGATAATAAAATTACTTAATTACTTTGTTAACTGACACTAAATATATTTTTTGTAAAGAATTTACAAATGCGTTATCGCGATTTTGTAGTACAACTACATTTTCAAACGTTTAACTAAGACTAAAACAGATTTTTGGTATTTATGTTTATATAACGAAAAAAGGTTGGTATATTAGATACTATAAAGGTGGTAAAGGACGGAATTTCCGACGTCTACCTGACTATTTAGAAAATTTATATTATGGTTCTTTGAATGTCTGTAACTGTCTGTTCTGTTACAAAGTAACGGACTAATCAATCAACTCTTTTTCTCAATAGATATTGTTGCAATAGTATTATTATGCCATTTTTCTTGATTCGATACTGAACCCTAAAATATATTTTCTTATTTTTTTTTGTTATTTTCATTTTTACATTTTTTCTTTTTAATTTTATCTTTGATAATTTAATTTTAATGGCATTGGCTATGAATTGACATTACAGCGACCACATTTTTTGACGTTATCGAGGGACTCTATCAGCTGCTAGTTGGTTTTCGCTGAAGTTACGACCTGATCGCGTACTAGTTGATGGATGGACCTATATTACGACGGAAAAATAAATATAATTTCAGATTATTATAAACTTTTCGAACTTATTATTACCTGTATACCTACTTTAAAG
>JAHKBH010001628.1:20000-47000 GCA_019049505.1 Pachyrhynchus sulphureomaculatus
CGTATAGTTACAGGGGATGAAAAGTGGACTTATTTTGAGAATCTCAAGGGCAAAAAAATTATGGGTAGACCCAGGCGCACCATCAACATCGACCGCAAGACCGAATCGCTTTGGCAGGAAGACGATTCTCTGTGTTTGGTGGGACCAGAGGGGCGTGGTCTATTATGAGCTGTTAAAACCTGGGGAAACGGTTAATACTAAACGTTACCAACAACAATTGACTGATTTGAACCGTTCGCTGCTTGAAAAAAGGCCAGAATACCGAAAGAGGCAACACAAAGTCATTTTTCTTCATGACAATGCTCCATCACATACGCACAAACCAGTTCGCGACACGTTGGAAGCACTCAGCTGGGAAGTTCTACCCCATGCGGCTTACTCATCAGACTTGGCTCCTTGCAATTACCACTTATTTGCATCGATGGGTCACGCACTTGCTGAGCAGCGTTTTGGTTCGTAAGAAGATGCGAAATAATGGCTCGATAAATGGTTCGCAACAAAAGGGGAAGATTTTTACTGGCGTGGTATTCACAAATTGCCCGAAAATGGGATAAATGTATAACAAGCGATGGAATATACTTTGAATAAAGCACTTTTTATCATTCTTCCGAATTTAACATGTTTTTTTAGAAAAAAAATCCGCACATTTTATACTTGTACACCTGTGTATATATATATATATATATATATATATATATATATATATATATATATATATATATATATATATATATATATATATATATATATATAAACAGTTTCTGATATATTGACTACAAATACAATATTTACACTTGGATTATCCATAATATCTTAATGGTTTATAGTGTAGTATTTTTTTAAAGAAAATTTGCCACCTTATATGCATGCCCTTTGAGTAAAAAAAAGGCAATTCCGATCAAGAAATTGTTCTATTCTTCTCCTCAAAACAGTGGTTATTAAAAATAACTCTTCCACATGAGTAAATTTTGAATTTACTTTGTTACGTTATAATTTACTCAAGAGTATATCTTTTCTATAAAATAGATGTACTTTGAATAAAAACTATCAAGTTTCATTTAAGAAATTATGCCTTCTGTACAAGGCATTGTTTTTTTTTATTAAAAACAAATTTTCCATATGTGTAAATGTATCAAAATATTCTTTAATTACAATCTATAAGAATTAAATAACTGTTTTTATATCTTTGTACTATAATAATTTTTTTCAGTCCCTATGTATTAGAACTATTGGCATTTTTTAAATATTTTGCTCAATGTAAATTTTCACCACACAATAAATGCTAACAGAGCTGTTTCAAATAAGTTTAAAAATCACTATCACTATATTACTATAAGCCTAGTTCAGTCCAATGCTAGATGTAGGCTTTCTCCATGAATTTCCATTTTAATCTATTTCCAGCTGTTTTCGTCCATCCAATGCCCGCAACCCTCTATATATCATCCCATCATCTTATTTTGGGATGTCCTATGCTTTTTTTCTATTCTCGTGGTGTCCATTCTAATGTTCGCTTGGTCCATCGATCATCAATCGTGCTTGCTACATGTCCAGCCCATTGCCACTTCCTTTCTGCTACATGCGCACCATCGTAGCCTGATTCTTCTTGAAATTACATCCGAGACACTGTCTCACGTCGTAGTATTTTTTTTAAGTTTAAAAATAAACCTTTCAATACTACACTTTTTGATTAAAAGCGTTCAAACCTGTAAGTTTTTCAGCTACGCAGATATCGCCCACCTCTTCCTGCTGGACTCTTAGGTAGGACAGAACTTAAATAATATTAGATTACATTACCCTTCTTTAAAATTTGAGAACAACTAATTCCTTGGAAACATGTCAGCTATCTGCTAAATCTACTTGACATTTGAAACTTAAGAAAACCAGAAATCGTGGACTACAATTCGGCATTAAGTAAAATAAATTTAAAGGTTTAGTTAGATTGTATTTGGGTATCCTGTATATTCCCAATCTAGTATTCCTTATAAGAAATTACATATATTTTACTGTTTCAAGTGGCACTTAAGTTTTTAGATGCACCATTTCTATTAGGATATAGCCTACTTTTTAATTTTGATTTTGGATTATCTAGTACAAAAAAAACACATTCGCAGATATGAAATTTTAATGAGTTACACTGTATTTTGTTATCTATATTATATATTATATGTCATTCAGCACATCCGGTAGGTCTAACTGATAATATTTCTAATGTTCTATCAGGAATCGACAACGCTCCTCACAGGTTTGAATAAAAAGCGCTGAATTTAGACAACATTTTAAATTTGGTTCACATTGCCGAGTTAAGACTCCTCCGAAGTAGGAACAACGCTCCCCTTTTTCTAAAAAAAAAGAAAATAAACTTTACCAAAAATATATTCTATAATATTTCTTATAGACTATAGACTAGTGGAGATTAGCAAAGTTTTGATACTGCAATATACCTTTTGGTTCCAGAAAAGAATAAGAATAAGTTAAAAATATGCGCATAGGCGCTATTTGATCAGCTGAATAACATATCAAAAGTCCCTCCAACGCCCTCCTGCATGTCACCATTTTTGTAATATCTTTCTCTTACATAGTCTCTTTAGTTCTTAGACATTTACAAAGTGTTAGTGTAATTGCTGCTCGTGTACTCGAAACGTAAAATAATCTCGTAAGTACATACGAACGTCCTGGCCATGCTAATCCACTAATAGTCCACCACTTAGTTCACAGTTTCAGAAATTCAAGGACCCATAGAAGAAGTGAAATATTTCATTTTGTTTCGCTACGCCTTTAGCGGCTGTAACTCTACATATGGTAAAGGGAAGAAAAAAAATTGGAAACGTTTATACCGTTTTAATTCTTGCGTTCTCTTCTAGTCGTACTTCTTGCAGATGGACACATCAGAAATTGCTTTTTAGCCCATCTCACTTCGTAGAAACCTTAGTTTTAGATCATTAGAAACTTCATGAGCATGTGCACCAAGATCAGTGGTACATACTGCACTAAAACAATATGATGGGGTATTTTTTGAGCTTTTAGCTGATCAGATGCGTCAGCATGTCGTCTGCCCGATTTCCTGGAGGCGTGAGATATATCGTCAAAACTTACATACAGGATTATTTCGTGTACCTTAGTATCAATTACAGCAAGGCTTTGTAGAGGGACTTTATAGGAAAAAGAACTGCAAAAAAGATAACCCACATACGATTTGTTAGGAGACATAATGTGTTGTTCAGTACCTCAGAATAGAGCCTATGTGCAAATTATTAGCTTATTCTTATTTGTTTCCGTGTTAAAACTTAAAATTCTTGGTTTAATCGGGTACACACGCGACAACACTTGCATTGGTGCATGCATCGACACCACAGGTATCAAAATATACGTCAATGAACATCATAATCCTCTGAATCCTGTAGCGTATGATCAATATCATTTATAATTATACATTTAATGTAATATTGTAATAATTTAGAGCTTCCCCACGCGTGCCACTCTGTGCACCACTGTGTGACGCCACACTGTCGCGGTTAGTCGTATACTTATTTAAAACCATTATTTTAGAGTGAACACTTACAGACGGACTACAGTGGCTCGTCAATATCCCGCGTCTAAAAGTATTCACTGAGAAATAATGATTTTAAATTAAAAAAAAACGACTACTCAGTCGCTACTCAGTGGTGCAACAGATATTTACTATTTAAAAATCGCTATAGGTTCATTTTTTATCGAATCGGGTTATTTTTTTTTCTAAATACTCGTAAAGCAATTGTAAAGAGATCTCTGATGGCCGATTTCTGAAATATACCTCAAAATTGTCCAAAAGAAGATGAAAATAGAGGTTGGAGGGGGCTAGAAATTCTTTACACACGTGAATTAGGGTTCACGCGTTGAAAACTGGTTTCCCGGGTGCTTTTATGGTCGCTAATTCCATTTTCTGGGTTAGTATAATCCTACGACTCCTTTTAGGGGATGAAAATAGTGGTCGAGGGGGTGATATTTCGAAATTCACTTAACTTTAAACCCAACATAACCTAATGTACTTCAAATTAAACAACTTTAAACCTAACATAACTTAATGTACTCCAAACCAAACAACTTTAAACCTAACCTAACATAGCCTAAGGTATGCCAAGTCTAATAACTTTAAACCTAACATAGCCTAATGTAGCCCAAAACCCAACAACTTTAAACCTAACATAGCCTAATATTCCCCAAATCTAACAACTTTAAACCGAACATAGCCTAATATTTACCCAAACCCAAGAAATTTGTCTGTCTATGTTTTCTGCACTGCTGAATTCGGATTCAAAATCAGGAAAACTCCATCACCTGAAGATTCAGACATAACTTAAAAAAATACACAAAAAATTCCTTGGGATACAAATAATATATCAAATATGGGTTGGGATATGCAGCCAAACTTTTGGAAATAATTAAAAGTAGATTATATAGTTTCTAATTAATACTGCGAACATTATTTATTGTAATTGCTCTTTTTAGCCTTCTCTTAACGCTATCCAGAGCTAACGACGAAGATGTGGAAAGTTGTATAGTTCTGTTTTGTATTTTTTTTTTCATTTTTTATGGATTTTATTTTGTTTTTTTGTATTTTTTTTTTTTACTTTTTTTTATTACTTTTTTTTTTCATTCTTTCTTACATTCGTAATAAATACGCAGTGACTGAGCTACGTCATTTCTGAAGTAGTTCTTCTTCTTCGGGATGAATGTTTCTAATTCTTTTCGCCTATTGTCTTCTAAAACAAGCTTTGTAGGGATCTAAAGAAATGTCAAGCTTATGCATTAGGTCTTCATTGCTTAATTCTCCAGAACATTTCCTTGAATTGTATTGTCAAAATCGTTTGAAATCCTTATTTCTAACTTCTAAAGCTTCTTCTGATAGCTGACCAATTGGCAAATGAAAATGTCGGATAACATCAGCACCGTGTAACAGGAACTTGTGCACTATCACTGGCATATAATACCAAAGGTAGAGATTTAGATACAATTTTGTAGTTTTAATACCAAACTTGTCAAATTTACCTGCATCTACTTGTCTCCCTCAAGCTAATGCCAATAATATAATGATGTCTTATTCAAGTTTTTATCTACCTATGTTATTCTTAACGTTGTTCATGGACCTGAATATTACCATCATTTCTTTGATTGTGTTAGCCGATACTTGTTGGAAATTCATAATAAAATTATATAGAAACAACACTATGTTTTAATTTCCAATATATTTAAAGTCACATGACAATTGTTTCACCATACAATGGCTTCTTCAGAAGTAATTAAAGTATTTACTTCTGAAACTTCTGAAACAATTGTCAAGTGACTTTAAATATATTGGAAATTAAAACATAGTGTTGTTTTTATATAATTTTATCATCATTTGATGATCCGTATCCGTTTTTGGCTTTATCAACAATCAAATCCATTTTTTTTTTGATATTATCACACATCCATTTTTTCTATTCACTACTTTCCCTTTGTGATCTGCCATTTTAGCTGCAGTTGTAATATCTAAACGATAGGAAAAAAAAAAAAAAAAAAAAAAAAAAATATGAAGAACACACTCCACGCTAGGTATCCAGGCATGCGAAGTTAATAATCCGTACTCATTTTTCATTTTTTTTAGCTCTCATTCTTACTGTATCAATTATTCATTTGACTTGGTTTAGCACCACATATATAACAAGTGGCAGCAGATGGAGTTTCTGTCAAAGCTTGACATACTTTTACCGTTAAGCATGGTCAATTTCATGTCCACTTTTACAATGCCATCATTGGTTTTCATTTCAACAGGTACCATTTTTTTTTTTACCCTTTATCTCAGTAATCTCGAATAGAATCGAATTCAAATTTTATAGGCCTACAGTATTCAGTTGAAGATGTGTGAGAATTTTGCCAGATGTTTTCATTCATCGTGGCATCATTCGCTTCGGAATCTCGAAATTTCCGTTTATAGCCACTTTGATCAGATGATCAATCAGATCCCCATTTGTTGACTAATTTCAGCTGGTGTTTTCTATCAGTGTCAGTGATTGGAGGTAGCTTAATACTAGGATCATCAATCAATCTGCTAACAATGTGATTTATGAACGATTGAAGATCAACTGATGCTCAAACTTCGTCACTTTTGTAGAATCTGGATAACAGTTCTTCCTAGCGGCACTTAAATCTCTATATAGTGGATAAATTTTTGCATTCTTCCGTGCAACTTCCATAGGAATGTATTCGTACTGATATTATCAAAATATTTTGCGTTCCATTAGAGCAATTGCTTCCCCGTCAGTGAATGGTGTGGGCATCCCGCTATTTTCAGAATCTGGCTCGTCTTCTGAACTTGATTCTAGTATTTGCCAACTTTTGCTACTTGTTCGTAATTTACTTCTTCAATTTCCGATTCAGAATATTTTTCTTTCATTTCAATCATTCTTCCACGTTTGAATGAAACCTTAGGAAATCATTGCAATCTGTTCTTCCTCTTTTTACTGCATATTGATCAACCCTTGATTTGAAATTAGAATCCAACCATATTTTGTTCTTTTCAGAAAACACTAGTTTATCATACGTCGCTTTCTTTAAGTTGGCTTTGAAAGTTTTTATGTAACCGTTTTTTAATTTAATTTCAATTGCAGAATGCATTTCATTTTCTACATTAATAATACTCCTCATATGCTTAAGTAAGTCATCTTCACTAGCGTTCTTATTATCGAGTAAAAATTGATATAATGTCTGTGAGATAATGTAAAAGTAGGCATAATAAAGAAATCTTACCCGTTTTAAAACAAAAAAGTACAAATCAGTAAAATCCCGCAAATTCAGAAATAAGTAACTTACAAATATAGAGTGAAGATTATACAAAGATGAAAATATCGAATAAGTCTAACATAGAAAATATTCATAACCATATCAAAATAGATATGAATGGAATATACATTTGTTAAAAATTTGTAATGAAATAAGGTGAAAAGGTTACAGGAAAGATATATACAATATTCAATGACATTGAAAAAATTGGATCAATCTTGAATAAGCGAAGCATAGGAGAGAGGAAACTGACTCTGTATATAATACTGTTGAATATCAGTTACACAGGGTATTTTTCAGCAAGAATTCAGAAAGAATTTTAACAATTTAAATATCTGAAGACAATTAAATTTCTATGAACAAAATTCGTAGGGTACATTAAGCTATGTAAGGTATAAAATTGTTACATTTGGGGAATAATAGACTCTGTTAGGTTTAAAGTTGTTGGGTTTGGGGTCCATTAGGCTATGTTAGGTTTAAAGTTAGGTTTAGGGTACATTAAAGTTGTTTAAAGTTGTTAGATTGGGGGTACATTAGGCTGTGTCGATCTGTTAGGTTTAAAGTTGTTTGGTTGGCAGTTAATTAGGTTATGTTGAGTTTAAAGTTGTTAAGTGAATTTTGAAATTTCACTCCCTCCAACCCCTATTTTCATTCTCTTAAAGGGGTCATGTGATCATACTGCCCCAGAAAATGGAATCATCGACCCTAAAAACCCTCGGGAAACCAGTTTTCAACGTATGAACCCTATTTGACGTGAGTATGGGATTTTTAACCCCCTCCGATCTCTATTTTCATCCCCTTTTGGACACTTTTAAGGTATATTTCAGAAATCGGCCATCAGAGATCTCTTTACAATTGCTTTACGAGTATTTAAAAAAAATATTAACCCGATTCGATAAAAAATGAAGTCTGTAGCGATTTTTGAACAATAAATATCTGATTTTCCGTACTGTGCGACAGAGTGGTCTGGGTGGGAGGGTTCTTAAAAAGCCATGTTAATATTAAAAGAATAATAAATAAGCTAGATAAATGATGAAATTGAAATAAAAGCTCTTGTAAATCTCCGTTAAAATAATGACTGATGATAAGATTTGGTTGTCTAATGTGATTTCTCCCTATATCATATAGTACCTGTTCAATAGTTTTGGTTGATATGGGATTATGGAGATGAGTTTTTATCTGAAATGCTGCCCGGAATACCATTGTTTTGCGCTTCCGAAATACTATCCACCACAACACTCGTCTACTCTAAACTTCAGCTTTCGGCTGCTGTTTTGTTTCGAAGTAGAAGTATTATCATATTTTATGTAGGCTATAATAGTTAACATAATGCTTCTTCCAGCACTCAAAAGGTTAGGTGTTCGTCTTACTGAGGCTCCATGAGGCGAGCTTCAAGATCATTCTTTTTTTTTGTTTGGTGACGTGTATTATATCTTGTTAGGGAAAGAAGAAAACGTATAATAAAACATAGGGTTTGGAGGGACATATATTCCCCTAACTATGCCACCGGTATTGTTTTCACAATAGCTGGTAAAGTTCAACATTGTCGATTTAATTACAATAGGTCTCATCTATTTCCAAGCCACTGAAATATATATCATTTGGACTCAAGGCTGGGATTTTAATTTGTGGCATGTTCAAATAGGTTTTCAGTATTAAGAATTTGTTCTACTATCTATGACTGATATAGCATCAGATTTAAAGTTTAAGCTGCAATTAAAACGTATCCATTCTTTATATAATCCAAACCTTCTCAGTACTTCTTCCTTTTCACACTCACTGTTATAGAGCCACCTTTGCTTTTGAAAACATAAAAAATATACAATCAGTCCAAAAAGTCTCCATACACCATCTGTTTTCTGTACTATTTTTCTGTTGTGTTTAACCAATTAATTGGAACTATGAGAAAACATGTTTAAATCAATATTTGAAACTTAACCAATGAGGATTAGTATTAAAAACAACTACGGAACATTTTATTTAGAAGTTACATTATTATTGTAAACAAAATTAATGCCAAAAAATTCTTCATACACTTAACAATTACCAATAATAGTTTGACGGAAAATAACAACTTCGTTTAAACTAATATTTAGTGGGACCGCCGTTGGCCTTGATAATCTCCTGTAACCTTTTTGTCATGCTTACAACCAGCTTTCTAGTAACTGTTCTCCCATTCTTTCAATATTATGTTTTTTAATTCTTCTCTATTTGAAACGTTATGTTTGCGAACGCGCCGTTTAAGTTCCTCCCATAAATGCTCGATGGGGTTAACATCGGGTGATTGCGGAGGTATATGAAGCTACTGTCGCACATTATGTATCATTCATTCTCGCACCAAGTTTTCGGTATGTTTCGGATTATTGCCTTGTTGGAAAATGTATCTTTTTTCAGGTACTAATTTTTGGACACTTTCTCTTAAACTGTCTCTCAAAATGTTCAGGTAAACATGCTAATTCATGGTACCATTAATAAAATGTAAATTTCCAACCCCTCCAGTAGCCATGAATCCCCAAAGCAGAACACTGCCACCCCCTTGTCTCGCCGTGGAACAAATGTTTTTAATATCGAATACGGTATTCTTCTTTCTCCAAACTTTAGTTCTGCCATCACTAAAGATTACGGATTCCTAAAATTCAGGAGGTTTAGTAACGTATTCCCTAGCAAAAACTAACCGCTTTTTGTAATTTTAGCAAAATTAACGGCTTCTTCCTGGCTGCACACCCCTTATGCCAGCCCTGTGTAAACAATTTCTCTTTGTTTGTGATCAAACATTTCTCGAAAATAATTTCCATCCTTTTCTTTTAATTTTGGTACACTTTTCTTAGGATCTATAATTATTTGCCTAACAATACTGGCCTCTTCACGTGGATTCAGTTTCTTGGGACGACCGGAACGTGGTCGGAACCCATTGATTTATATTGGTTTACAATGTACTAAACAGTAGCATGCGACTTTTTAACAATTGTTCCTATATTTCTGTACGATTTTCCATCTTTCCACAAATCAGTTCGAACTTGAAATGGAATTTGACAATTTCTCTCGCTCATTTTTAATACTACCCACTGCAAAATCACTAGCAACAAGTGACAGATTATAAAGTAGGGCCGAAAATTATTCATTTATTTACAGTTTAGCGAGCAATAGATAGTTTGATAAAATGCGGCTGATTATAACGTGTTTTTTTCAATGCTGTTAGTAGTGTATCTATACGGCTACCACATTAATGGCCAATCACAGCCCAGCATTTGGGCGTGGCTCTGACGTCATAGAAATTTGGACCAATGAGAGCGTTGTATGAAGTGGCAACATTGTGTGTGTGTTAGGTGTGGCAACACTGTGTGACCGTTGACAGATGTGAAGTTTGCGCGCGCGTATCTGTCAAGGGGGGCTGTGCGATGTTGCCATGTGTAATGGTTCCAGGGAGGGCTGCAGGAGTGGGTTCCAGGAGGCCGGCCGGGGGGGGCCCCGCTTACAGTATCCTGCGCGTGGGGATTGCGTATGATATTGGTTGAATAACCTAAAATAGGGGGGGGGGGCGTAGTCCTAGCTGTGGGAACTGGGGCCCCCATTTGGGTGCATGGGATGGGGTGCAGGGCGCCCTATCGGTGTCCTACATGTGGGAATTGGTACCCCATTTGGTTGTGTTTGTTGTTACATGTGCAGGTGTATGGGGCTCAGGGGGCCCACGGAGCCACCAGTCACAGGCACCAGCGTATATGGCAAGAACAACATCAAAATCGGAGCCCTACCTGTAGGAACTGGTACCCCATTTGGGTGCATGGGAGAGGGGCTCAGGGAGCCCTATCGGTGTCCTACATGTAGGAATTGGTACCCCATTTGGTTGTGTTTGTTGTTACATGCGCAGGTGTATGGGGCTCAGGGGGCCCACGGAGCCACCAGTCACATGCACCAGCGCATATGACAAGAACAACATGGAGCCCTACCTGTAGGAACTGGTACCCCATTTGGGTGCATGGGAGAGGGGCTCAGGGGGCACTATCGGTGTCCTACATGTAGGAATTGGTACCCCCATTTGGTTGTGTTTGTTGTTACATGCGCAGGTGTATGGGGGTGGGGCTCGGGGGGCCCACGGAGCCACCAGTCACATGCACCAGCGTATATGACAAGAACAACATGGAGCCCTACCTGTAGGACCTGGAACCCCATTTTTGTGATTAGTTGGTTAAATTGCAGTCATAATGGTGAACGTAAAATAAAAAATTTCAGTATATAGGTTAGATTTGCAGCATGTGTAAACCTAACCTATATACTGAAATATTAATTTTACGTCATGTTCAAATAATTTAAGTGAAGGAAAGTAAAAGACGCAGACACAAATTTTCAAAAAATACATATATTTATTTTAAAAATAAAATAATGTTGTTACAACCTTATTTAAATGAAAGAGCGAGTAAAAATTTTATATGAATTTAAAGTAGATAATCATCATCAGAGTCGCTCTCGTAGGGATCTTTAAAACGTCTCTTCACTTCATAGGGATGGTTAGCATGTAGTTTCTCGAGACAGTGATTCTGTTCATATACTTCAAATAAGACTTCAGAAAAACAACTCTGACACCAAAACTCCATGTTGTGATAATAAAGTATAGGTAACTGTAGTTTATCGCATATAGCATGATAATGATCGTTTATAATATTAAAGTTTTTAGTACATTGTTTAAAATTATTATAACATTTCTTACATATCCTAATATTAAAGTCCTTAACTAAATATACATTAACCCATATACAATATGTCATTACATCGAAGTGATCTAACCAATCTGTAGTTGTAAGTACTGCATTTCTGGAAGCCATAGTAAAAGTCTTACTTAGTGATGGTAAATTTTCAATGTTTAGTACTGTTCTGTAATATGGATACGAAGAAGTTAGGTTATAGTTATTCTGAGCTGGGAATAATGCGCTAACAATTGCCCAAAAGAAACAGGCATGATCATTGTTCTTAATATTGATACAGACCTTTTTTCGTTCTATTTCGTTAGGTAGTTTAATGTAAGATCATCCGTCCCCATTTCAAATTTATTAATATTAATTTCAAGATAAATTATTTGCTGTAAAGCGAAAACGCTCTGGCGTTCTTGAAATTCAGACAATTTATTAAGAACTTTATCATAAACATGCTCAAAGAACCATTGCTCTAAATCCGTACCCAAATCGATTCCTTGTATTAAAATATTTTAAATCAATAATATCAGATTCGGTACCTTTTTTAATAAACTCCCCACAAAAAGTCGTATTAACTCTTATAGTTGGAAAAATCCTCAAGATAGCTGTTATTTTCTTTCGAAATAAAATAAATGCATTGTTTAAAAATAAATTTATATCTTTGTGAACTAAATTAACGATAACTCCGGACTTAACATGACCCTTGAAACAAGATATAATATTATTCCCACACTACCCTATTTTTGATATCGGAATTTCTGTTAGTACACAAAGTATACCTAATTAATGTTTTTAATTTTAAATGTTGAATTGTAGTTTGCAGTCTGTGACGCAAATCTAAAGAAATATGTTCACGGTGACTCTGTGACAAGAAATTAACCTCCTTTGTATCCGATTACACCAAACGGTAACATCCCGATCCGAAAAATTATCAAATAATACTTTTTTAAGATTTTGAAATGAAGTAATGAGAATATTAGCTTTCGTTATGGCTTCCATAATAACAGTAATTTACAAAATATAGGGTTAGACTCACCTCTTAATATTACTGCGATAGTTCAATCTTGAACAGCGTGATTGGATTCCGTTTTTCCAACGTCCTTTGTACCCAGGAAAACTACGGAGTATTTACCGCAAACAAATTCGACTAGGTTTGGTCTAATGATATCAGTAACTCGTTTTGGTAAAAACACAACTTTTTTTCTCCCAAGTCCCAACAAGATGGACTTGCCAAAACGGTGTCGGTCTCCTTCGCACTGAGGATTGGATGGGGTTGGTTAATTGGAAGGTCCTTTAGACTCACCACCGGCTTCTGCTCTGCAACACAGACGGAATTGATTATTGATAGATCCATCTAAAAATATAATAAGAACTAATCAGTCAATGTCATTTTTTTTCTCTCTATTTTTAATTTTTGTTTTATTTTTTTTATGGGTCTAGCACACGTGCTGCAGGGAAGTCTCTAAAGCGCTCCAGGAGTGGCACGAGTGCGGAAAAAAGCGATTCACGTTGTTCTTGAATCGCTGTAAATTGTACTCGGTGGGAAACACAGCGCTGGGCAAATTATTCCAAAGGGATGACGTTCTCCATATAAAAGATTGCTTGAAAAGCGTTGTACGCGGAGTAACAAGCTGAACCTCATACGGATGCGAAGCACCAGCGCGACGTGTATTTCTAACATGCACCGCTTTGGGAGGAATTAAGCGGGCTACATCCTTCGAATACTTTCCATGAAAATACTTGTAGAACAGACTCAAGTCGCCAACCGTTCTTCGATGTTCCAGCGAATCAAGGCCGCCGGTCAATTCCGGGCCCCCCCCCCCCCAATCAGACGGACCGCTCTTCTCTGAACAGAATCCAACAAATGCAGTGTATGTTTGGGAGCGGAGCCCCAAACGTGGGAGCAGTATTCCATAGTTGGTCGAATTTGGGCTTTGTAAAGAATTAACAGTTGCTGTGGGGTGTAAAGCTTTATGGTTCTAAATAATATTCCCAACTTTTGAGAAGCTCTCCTTGCTATGCCTGCAACATGTTCATGCCAAGACATATTTGCCCCCAAACTAACGCCCAACAAATTGAGCGGCGATGCTGGGGAAATGGAGTGCCCCCGACATAACTATGTCGGGTTTAGCAACGTTAACTTTTTTAGAAAAAACTGCCGCTTGGGTTTTTGTAGCGTTAAATTCCACTTGGTTACTGTCATCCCAAGATAGAATTTCTTCAGGTCTTTGTTAAGTTGAATGACTTCCTGCTGTCTGCGGATATTCGCCTGGGCAGCCGATGTCCGAGCGTTCAAATAAAAAACTATGCAAGCAGAAATGATTAATGATAGATCCAATCTAAAATATATTAATAACCAAAATAAATAATCAGACATTGACATTTCTCTCTTTACTTTATATGCCTAATTAATGTTTTTAACGATTTTAAATGTTGAATTGTAGTTTGCAGTCTGCGACACAAATCTAAAGAAATATGTTCACGGTGAATAGCTCTGTGACAAGAAATTAATCTCCTTTGTATCCGATTACACCAAACGGTAACATCCCGATCCGAAAAATTATCAAATAATACTTTTTAAGATTTTGAAATGAAGTAATGAGAATATTAGCTTTCGTTATGGCTTCCATAAGTAATTTACAAAATATAGGGTTAGACTCACCTCTTAATATTACTGCGATAGTTCAATCTTGAACAGCGTGATTGGATTCCGTTTTCCAACGTCCTTTGTACCCAGGAAAACTACGGAGTATTTACCGCAAACAAATTCGACTAGGTTTGGTCTAATGATGTCAGTAACTCGTTTTGGTAAAAACACAACTTTTTCCCCCAAATCCAACAAGATGGACTTGCCAAAACGGGTGTAGGTCTCCTTCGCACTGAGGATTGGATGGGGTTGGTTAATTGGAAGGTCCTTTAGACTCACCACCGGCTTCTGCTCTGCAACACAGACGGAATTGATTATTGATAGATCCATCTAAAAAATATAATAAGAACTAATCAGTCAATGTAATTTTTTTTCTCTCTATTTTTAAAATAAAAAACTATGCAAGCAGAAATGATTAATGATAGATCCAATCTAAAATATATTAATAACAAAAATAAATAATCAGACATTGACATTTCTCTCTTTACTTTAAATAAAACTGTTACTTACATTTACGAATTTTCACTAGGCCACACACGCAAAAGAACGTCACGGCTCACGCAGCCTTAAAATACAGTGCGAGAGTAATTAAATAATATCACTTCAAGTGTAATGTGTATAAATATAGTTATGTTTACGTCACATAAACCATAAAACACACTGTACGTAGTGGTCTTGCGGGAATGCATAATGTAATCGTATGCAAATAGTTGACCTCACGTTCAGGAAATGTATTTGCTGATAATGCTTATTTTGAATCATAATATAGTCTATTAGTTTAAACATGTTTAAAAAATAAAAATACATATATATATCTATATAATTTTTATTAATTGAAATATTCAAAATTACGCATTCTAGCGTTAGCTAGAATGCAGCAGTAGATGAGAAATTTAAGTTTAATGTTATATGGTTGCTTGTATCCTTCTGGCTGACTGCTGTTGCTGTGTGAATCGGTTATATATTAAAAAGGGTATATTAGCACAAGCCTTAATCTATAAGGATCATTTTAAATGTTATTATCGCAGAGTAAACGTCGTAAACGCGGAAAAGGGTTTGTAAATGCCCTAATTAATAAATTACCTTTTGAACTACATTTGCCAAAGTATAATTATTGCGGCCCCGGAACAAAGTTACAAGAAAGGCTTAAACGTGGTGACCCTGGAATAAACCCTCTGGACGCTGCGTGCAAGGAACACGATATAGCCTATTCTAGAAACAACTCGTTGAAGGATCGTCACAAGGCTGATTTTGTGTTGGAAAATAAAGCGTGGGAACGAGTAAAATCAAAAGACGCATCGCTTGGTGAGAAAGCAGCAGCTTGGGACAGTTACTACAGTCATGAAGGCAAAGTGTAAAATGGGGATGGGGGTGCGTAAACCTACTGTATCATTTAAACGGCACATAGTCGATAAAATAAATAATACTTTGAAGAAAGGTGTAGATACGGGTAATTTAAAAAAGTCATCTTTAATAGCATTGCGGGCAGCACGAGCGGCTATTAAAAAGGTGGGTGGTCGTTCAAAGGTTCGTGTTCCACGAATAATACCATTTGAATCGAAAAGAGGTGGAATTCTACCGCTCCTTCCAATATTAGGAGCACTGGGAGGACTAGGCAGCTTAGCCGGCGGCTCTTCAGCCATAGCAAAAACCATAATAGATGCAAAGAATGCCAAAAAGGCGTTAGAGGAACAGAAACGGCATAATAAAGCTGTTGAACAAGAGCTCGGTAAGAAAGGATCAGGTCTATTTATGCGAAAAAACAAATGTGGTGGTTATGGTCTCTATTTAAAGCAAAAACCAAAAAACTACCAATAAAGCTACCCAAAAGGGCATTATGTGATATAGAATTACAGAAAATATGCGAAGAGACTCAAAATATCCCATTTTAGAGGAGTATTTATGCGAGATACTCTACCAGAGGGTCCGAAAGTATATGAAAGCGGTATACTTAACCTAGATTTATCGTGTAATGAAGGAACCCACTGGGTAGCTTATATTAAACGTAAAAATTCTGTTCTGTACTTTGACAGTTTCGGATACCTGAAACCACCGCTGGAGTTGGTGAAATATTTTGGGGCAAACACGGATATCTGCTATAATAGTACTGCTTATCAAACCTACAATCAAATAAACTGTGGACACTTATGTCTGGAATTTCTATATAAAAATAAATAACTAAGTTGCAACTGATTAGTCTTACTATTACATTCATCATAGTGCAATGTCCCAGGTGTTTACGTTGAAAAGCACTAACTATATACTATCTATAGATTTCATCAATCCTCTTTCCCTAGACGAAACTTCCGACTACGGACTTGCTTTGATTGGATTTTATTCTTACAATAGTATCCCCAATATAGAGAGTGACAAAAACAAGTTCACCTATACAGACGTTAAAACAAACGAGACCAAAACAGTTGCTATACCCACTGGATCTTATGAAATTTCCGACATTGAAACGTATATAAGGCGGAAGATCATACCAAAAGAAGTCAAGCAGGAACATTACGATCGATATATTTCAATAAAGCCTAACAATAATACGTTAAAGTGTGAAATTCAAAGCGAATATTTTCACGTGGACTTTAGGGTAGTCGATAGCATTGGCAAAGTTTTAGGATTTTCCCCGCGAGAGTTAAAGCAGGGGCAACTGCACGAGTCTGATCTCCCAGTCAATATAGTTAATGTGAGGACCCTACATATCGATTGTAACATAACTACAGGAGCGTTCTACAATCATAAACCTTCACATACAATTTACGAATTTGCTGTCGACGTTGATCCTGGTTACGCTATCAACGAGATTCCACGGAACTTAACCTATTTACCTATCGTTAATAAACGTGAAATTTCCAATATTACTTTGAGTATTCTCGATCAAGACTTTAATCCAGTCAATTTTAGTAACGAAGACATCATCGTTCGCTTAGAGCTTAAGAAATGGGTTTAAGATTCAACTATAATAATATAAGCAACCCAGCTACACCATCAGTCATTAGTAGATTATCAACTAGTCTACAAGGTCTAACTCCTTCCAATCGTCTCTTTCTCCAAAGTTTAGGATACAATGTCAGACCAAATATTCGATATATACCGACATCGAAGGAAAGTTAACAAAAACCGAGGGGTGATGGAACTGTAAGCTTTGTGAATAATCCTTCTGCATTCTTCTTTGAGCAGATATCTTATAGCATAGATGGTCAAGAAGTAGACAGCGTGCGTGATCCTGGTATTGTATGCTCCATTAAAGGATATCTCTGTTAATGATCCTATAAAAATGAGCACCGTCGATATCAAAGTAGACATTGAAGCGAGAAAAGGATTTCCAGCTAAAACAAAGGCATATTGCATCATCATCCACGAAGTCATAATGGAGCATTTACCTCTTAGTGAAATTGTACGTAATTTTCTGTAAATTTATCAGTTGTCAAGAGACTGTATCACGATGAAGTTGGTTGCCCTCGATGTCCAGGGATTTAACATACTTTATGATAATGGAGTAGTCGAATTCCATGCCAAAGAAATAACGATATCGAACAGTTTGCAAACGAGTCATTATTTACTAAAACCGAAAGTACAGTTTTCAAAATTAACCCGATACAATAAAAAAGAAGTCATTAAAGCTGAAATGGAACATGGTTTGAGGTATTCTTCCGGGTACATAGAGTATAATCTAATAGAAGAAATTCTAGATAGAAGTCTGTCCGACTGTGATGTGCTGTATATTAAAGGAAACCATGCAGCTAGGTTCATTCAAGACAGCGCTACCACTTCTCATTTCAAGATTGTAGATATAGATACTCTCAACGTTTGGCACAAGCCATCATTCAAAGATCAGAAACCTGCATGTTTAGATCATATAGATTGCAACAGCAAGGTTCAGTGCAGTAAAACAAATTGTTTTGAAATAATTACCTGGCTTAAGAAGTTCATCCCATAATGTCCTGCATCGATCTACATTTAAGTAAGCTGAGACAACTAAAACAAGATGTTTACGAATATGAGAAACGTGTCCAGATGTATAAGGGTTTTGCCAACCTTTCTTTGAAATCATGGGAAGACAATGTATTTAATAATAAACTTAGATTTAAGAAATTTGTAACCAAAGTAATTAATAAAAATAGTTAATTCAAATTTATTTTATTAGTATATGTAAGTCCTCATAACCTCTAGTATTAATTATGAATTCATCCAGTCTAGATATACGCGAAACCTGTAGGAAAAATCGATAGTTTGTTAATAAATTATCTTGTTGCGAAGCTAAGGTTAGATGGATTTCTCAGCTGGAATATTTAACAGCTTATATCGATCGCAAGCAAATAACAACAAATTTGGGGAAAGACATTACGTAACATGCGTATGGTCGCAACCTGGGGTTAAAGAAGGTCCTGATACGTGTGAATCCGTCCAAGTTAGCATGGTGTTACGACGTGTCAACGATGAATTGCCTAACGAATGTTGCAATGCGCGATGTAGTGTTCATTGTAATAAACATATCGATAGGCTGTTAGATTGGCTATCGGAACTAGTTACCATCCTATCTTGCTGTTTAAAGAAATAATATGTGCAATGTACGATTGAAACAAGGTGCATTTAACAGTATGAAGAGCATTAAGCAACATAGTTTGCCTATTATAAACTTGGACTTTTTCGATGCTGACAATAAACGTAAAAATAGACATGGTGAATTACTGCCAAATTCATTCCGAGCGATATTTATAGGTCCCAGTGGTTGCGGTAAGACGAATGCTCTCCTAAGCTTATTGTTTAGTATTAACGGGGCTAGATTTGAAAATATATACATTTATTCAAAGTCTCTATACCAACCAAAATATCAATTATTGGAGCAGGTGTTGAAAAACGTGAAAGGTGTAGGATATTTCCCTTTTAAGTGCAATGATGAAATTTTAGATCCGAATGAAGCAAAAAATAACTCCATATTTATTTTCGATGATATTACATGTGAAAACCAAAATAAAATAAGAGAATACTATTCAATGTGTAGACATAAAGACATAGACGCAGCGTACCTGTGTCAGACTTATTCAAAGGTACCAAAACAACTTATAAGGGATAACTGTAACATCATAGTGCTATTCAGACAAGATGAAATAAACCTGAAACATTCTTATGAAGAACATTGTTCTCCAGATATGCCATACAATCAATTTAAAAACCTATGCTCTGAATGCTGGTGTGACCCTTATGGGTGCTTTGTAATCGTAAAGGATTTTGATGTGAAAAACGGTCGCTATCGTAAAGGATTTGATGAATATATAAGTATATAACAATATAATGCCATTCATTTGACATGATGGCCTCATTAGATTCGTATATTACTAAAAAATCAACAAACTATCGCGTAATATTCGGAAAAAATATCGCGCGCTCAAACTGAATCGAAGCGAAGAGAATGTAGAACTAAACAGAATATTTAAACCTATTACTGAACCTTTATTGCTAGACAAAAGCCGAAAAAAGGACGTTGATGACGATAATGACGACGATAATGACGATAATGACGACGATAATGACGACGATAATGACGATAATGACGACGATAATGACGATAATGATGATAATGACGACGATAATGACGATAATGACGACGACAATGACGATAATGACGATAATGACGACGATAATGACGACGATAATGACGACGATAATGACGATAATGACGACGATAATGACGATAATGATGATAATGACGACGATAATGACGATAATGACGACGATAAATGACGACGATAATGACGATGTTGACGATAAGAAAAACAACGTTGCCAACGTTGTCAACGTTGCCAACGAAGAAGGAAGAAGTTATTCTAAAGAAAAAGATGATAGTCCAAAGTACGCAGCTGCTGCACAACCAAATTGGCGAAGTCGTTCCGAAGTATCGTTTTTACCGACCGAATCAATCGATGAGTTTGATACTACTACCGCAGATGACGATGATGATTCCATATTTACAACTGAAACGTCTGCCGCGGAACAAGTTAGTCCTGCAGTCTATGAGGAATACTTGAACGACTATCCTAGATTGGCATGCTCCTACATCGATAGATATATAAGAGATGTGGATAAGAATAAGTTTGATACGACGTATGGTATAACTCACGATCATTTAACAAATAAGTGGTTACTTGGTAAGGACGAATTAGACTTTGATCGTCAAAAAGACCAATTTACCATTAAAGGTAGAACATTTAAAGGGACAAGAGGACTATATGAATTGCTCTTTATGAAGGATCCTCACAACTATACGTTAGAAGATTCAAAACATTACAGGAAAATACTAGAATTAACGAATGTGCATAAGACTGGGTTTAATTCAACAGATAAACTGAGAAGTTCTAAAAATCCCAAATATACATCAATAATTAAACCAACAATCGATAGGAACAGACTCAGGGCACATACACATACTGGAGCCGCGTTGCACTATAATGACAATCCTATAGAATATATCTATTGGGATGACATTAATGAGTTGGTTGACAGGCTAAGACTGCTTATAGCATCCCAGCAAGCTGGTAATACTTCACATAGTAACGAAATAGAGTCAATAATCAGCGAACTCAAGGAGACTGGTATTAAATATTAACCTGTGTTTACCCATAATATCTTCAGTTCATAATGACGCTCAATAAATTTGGCACCTCTTCAGCTAAGCATTCCACACGCTCAGAGTCCAATTCTATAGCTGTAAATGGATTGCAGTATACAATCGCTGGAGATGTTGATATGGAAAATAAGAAAATTACTAATGTTAAGGCACCTACTTTAAACCATGATGTCGTTAATAAGGAATACCTAGACACTGAAATTTCACAGTTCAACGTCAAAGTCCAAAATATTAAAGACGAACTTACTAAGATAGAGCAAAAACTCGATGAGCGGTTTTCTTATACAAATCATAAGATTACCAAGCTAATTAAGAGTAATGGTGAGCAACTTGATAACATTAATCAAAAAACTGAAAAACTAAAGAAGGATATTGACTCATATAAAGAAGTACATAATGACACTATAGAACTTCATATAACGAATTTAATGTCACGTATAGAAAAGCTGGAAAGAATAACTGACCCACGCATATTCAAGTCACTTGCTGCGTATGAAAACATCGCAAAATATTGCAACGCCAACGAACAAGACGTAAATAATGCGTAAATAACAAAAACAGACATATCAAAGGAAAAACTTCAGCTTGTAAACGAACTGCATAAGCCAATTAAAAGAAATTTTAGGCGATGTAGGACCATCATTAAATGATCAGTTGTTTGAGGATTATCATACGCTATTCAACTCGAGTTTCAATCTATATCTAGCATGTTCACCAAGGGCAGATTATTATTCAGATTTATATGAACAAGAGCATGATGTATCTGATATGTTTATGGCCAAATTAGAGGAATGTGAAACGGTTTCAAGAAATTTAACAGATTCTGTAAACTATACAAGATTAGCTATGGCTAAACGGGAAAACATCGAACTGGAATCGGACTTGTTGAATACACGGAAACATTTGGATGCTTGTAATGAAAATCGAAATTTTGGTCTTTCCATAATATGTGATCTCAAAACTGAGAGTACCCATTTAAAGAGCAATTTAACTGCTCAGATTAATGAAATATATAGCATTGATAAAGAGCTTAATCAGTGTAGTGATAATCTTAAGATTCAGGAAGAGAAGAAGAATTCAAATTTAATTTACTTGAATCATGTTTACAAAGGGAAGAAGTACTACGAGATCAAAAGAATAGATACGTGGTCCGTTTAACTACATGTCGAAAGAACAGGGAAAGGGTATTAAAGGCACCTAAAACACAATTGTAATTTTGAATATTTCAGTTAATAAAAATTATATAGATATATATGCATTTTTATTTTTTTAAAAACATGTTTAAACTAATAGGCGTAATTTGAATCATAATAAGTATTATCAGCAAATACATTTCCTGTACGTGGGGTTAACTATTTGCATATAATTACATTACGCATTTTTATTTTTAAAACATATTTAAATTAATAATCGTAATTTGAATAATAATAAGTAAGTAACGTCAGGACGAAGTCAGTGAAACAGTTGGATTGACAAAGAACACGCATATTAAGTTTAGAAATAGTATTTTTAATTGTCAGTCAGACAGCCATGAGATATTATTTATGTATCGGATGTTGGAGTGCAACGAAACCTGCTACTGCTGCTGCTGCTGGACCACTACCTCGACAACTAAATAGAAGAGGCCGAATACCACGTGCCCTTGAACAAACAATGAAAATAAGGGACATTTGCCTGTTGTGCAACCGAATAACTATATGGTATCTGACCGAACAATAGTGTGGTAGTGGTGTTGGTTGTGATGGTAATCCTGAGTCTCTAGTTCATCTTCTAACAAACTCAGTAGTGATAACAGTTCGTTATTGTAATAAGTATTTTTTAATATTTTATTTTGTAGTACCTGTAAGTATAATTTTAAAACAATTTAGATATTATAACAAGCGTTTAACTATTGTAATTGATTATTATCATATAGTATATCTAGCTATATGACAAATTTTATCATAATATATCATTTCTGATGATCGAGTTACTATACAGAAGTTCTGTTTAAATCCTTGTGATTGCGACTCTGACTGAGTTGACCTCTCCCTCGCACACCTTTATTCTCTCTATACCTAACATTGTTCACCTTACTGTTTATATATTTAATTATATAAACTAATGTATTTTTTTAACTTTAGTAGATAAGGTTATAACAACAACATTATTTTATTATACAGCAAATATTACCTTTAGAAATGAATAATCTTATAAACATATAACCATAATAACATATTTTCAAAAATTTCTCTATTTTCAGGGTAGAGGGTACATATTAATACCGCGAAAAAAATCATTAACAAAATTGCTTTCAAATGTTTTATGACTTTCTTCTCCACGTTTCATAATACTTCAAAGTTTATTTATTTATTTATAGAAAACTCAGTAGAAAAGAGTTTTAAAACAAGTAAAACCCTTTAGTGTTGGTTAAGAAAATCCGTTGTCTGAAAAATAAAAATATGAAAATTCATTGAAACTATAGGTAATTAAGTTGATGATTATTTTCATTTTCTGTCTAATCCAACGTTAATATTTTTTGCTGATTTTGCTGGGTAGGCTGAACTCTCTAGCTAATTAAAAAGTACTTATTATTAATGTTTTCTGAAAAATTCATGTTCAAATGTTCTGTGATTAATTGCTTAGTGGTTCAGTGACTTTCATGGTAATTTTAAAAATGTTCCAAAAAAAAAAAAAAACTTTCTGAAGAAGGATGGTATAGGTGAAATTATTGTTTATAATTTTTATGTTATTTCCTTATACTAAATTTTTACAATACTTTATATACAATATTGGGATAAAAATATATACCTAGCAACCCCACGTTTTAAAATAAATATATGCATTTTTGAAAATTTGTGTATGCGTCTTTTACTTTCCTTCACTTAGATTATTTGAACGTGACGTAAAATTAATATTTCAGTATATAGGTTAGGTTTACACATGCTGCAAATCTAACCTATATACTGAAATTTTTTATTTTACGTTCACCATTATGACTGCAATTTAACCAACTAATCACAAAAATGGGGCTCCAGTTCCTACAGGTAGGGCTCCATATTGTTCTTGTCATATACGCTGGTGCATGTGACTGGTGGCTCCGTGGGCCCCCTGAGCCCCATACACCTGCGCATGTAACAACAAACACAACCAAATGGGGTACCAATTCCTACATGTAGGACACCGATAGGGCTCCTTGAGCCCCTCTCCCATGCACCCAAATGGGGTACCAGTTCCTACAGGTAGGGCTCCATGTTGTTCTTGTCATATACGCTGGTGCATGTGACTGGTGGCTCCGTGGGCCCCCTGAGCCCCACCCCCATACACCTGCGCATGTAACAACAAACACAACCAAATGGGGTACCAATTCCTACATGTAGGACACCGATAGGGCTCCTTGAGCCCCTCTCCCATGCACCCAAATGGGGCCCCAGTTCCTACAGGTAGGGCTCCATGTTGTTCTTGTCATATACGCTGGTGCATGTGACTGGTGGCTCCGTGGGCCCCCCCCTGAGCCCCATACACCTGCACATGTAACAACAAACACAACCAAATGGGGTACCAATTCCTACATGTAGGACACCGATAGGGCTCCTTGAGCCCCTCTCCCATGCACCCAAATGGGGGGGCCCCAGTTCCTACAGGTAGGGCTCCATGTTGTTCTTGTCATATACGCTGGTGCATGTGACTGGTGGCTCCGTGGGCCCCCTGAGCCCCATACACCTGCACATGTAACAACAAACACAACCAAATGGGGTACCAATTCCCACATGTAGGACACCGATAGGGCTCCCTGAGCCCCCCCCACCCCATGCACCAAATGGGGCCCCAGTTCCCACAGCAGGATACTGAAAGCGGGGCCCCCCGGCCGGCCTCCTGGAACCCCCTCCTGCAGCCCTCCCTGGAACCATTACACATGGCAACATCGCACAGCCCCTTGACAGATGCGCGCGCGCGCAAACTTCACATCTGTCAACGGTCACACAGTGTTGCCACACCTAACACACACACAATGTTGCCACTTCATACAACGCTCTCATTGGTCCAAATTTCTATGACGTCAGAGCCACGCCCAAATGCTGGGCTGTGATTGGCCATTAATGTGGTAGCCGTATAGATACACTACTAATACTTGTAGAACAGACTCAAGTCACCAACCGTTCTTCGATGTTCCAGCGAATCAAGGCCGCCGGTCAATTCCGGGTCCCCAGTCAGACGGACCGCTCTTCTCTGAACAGAATCCAGATGTATTTTTATTCGTAGTATAATTTTAAAGGCATGCCTCAAAGGTATCTGTAATTGAAATAAGCATTTATTTTGAAAATCTTAATTCAACTTTGTATTAGCTGTACGGTTTACATTGTCGGTGGATACTTTCACAGCTACAGTACTGCTTATTAACTTGTTATTTTAATTGTTACCTTTGCTTGCCTTAACAAGGGTTTTGCCATAAAATTAGTTACAATTTATAAATAATCTAAAAAACGTAAAAAGGTACTGCAGAGAGTCGACAGTTTAGTTTGTGATATAATGAAACAATTACTTTTTAAGTATATTATATATGTTTCTTCAGTTCAAGGATTAAAAAAAAAACATGACATCGTTTATAGCGTTCTAATTTCTAGGTTTCTAAATCTTGTAAGTTCGAAATAATTATAAATGATAAACAGCTTGGAGCTCACCGATATAAATATTTTGGACATCCCATATGCATATTTAAAAGAAATTACCTAAGCTTATTTTTTTTTATCAAGGATGATAATTACAGCAGTTCACAACACTGACTTGATGGCAAAAGATAAGAAATTTGGAATAATATCTGAGGTTTGCATGTCAAATTTGATGACAGTTTTTTTTTAAATGCATTTTATATTAATATAAAAAAATTGTTAAATAATTAAAAATCTAGGTTAGGAATTCTCTGAAAACTATTGAGCAATAACAAGACCTTTTCCAAAATGGCCGATATTATTTTTTTAAAATTACTTAAATGTGTTTTCATACGAATATAAAATTGTCGAAAAAGGATTGAGCTTTTAAAAGTGAAAATTCAGAAAATTGATTTTTTATATTTTGATAGAGTATTCGTTTGACTCTCAAACGATAAACAAGTGCTCCGAACGTAAACAAACGTGCAAAGTTATCAAGCCCGGCGAGCGTGCCGAGGTCATCGATAAGTTATCAGGCGACAAAAGAATAAGTGAATAAAATTAGAAAAAATAACCGGTCAAGTGCAAGTTGAACTTGCGCAATTAGTGTTCCGTACGTTGATTGCTTTTTAAATAAAATATTTTGTTACGGAGGTATAAAATGATCAGTGACTTCACAAAATACACCCCAAATGAGTTTTCAACAAAGTTCGTTTCCAATCTTTACTGAAATCCGATGACCTTGAATTTTTTTTTATATACCAGATAAATTATTAATGCACTCGTAATAATTTTCGTTCAATCTACACCTCGTGGAGAATATTCCAGACTTTTTTTCAAAATTTTTTGATCAGTACTTTTCGAGATAAGGGAGCGATCTTTTTTTTCGGGATTTTGTAAAAATAATACAAAGAAAAGTGCGCGCAAGTGTTACATTATATATATATATATATATATATATATATATATATATATATATATATATATACATATATATATATATATATATATATATATATATATATATATATATATATATATATATATATATATATATATATATTACTCTTGTTTTCACAAGCTTTCATTTGACACCACACTTGATGACATAGTAAAAAAAAATTTTTTTCACTTCCGATTTCACCCCTCAAAACTAACCCCTTAAGTCAAAATTTAACTTTCAAAACTACACGGCTCTGATGAGGCCATCAATTCCTATATGATTACCAAATTTCAACTTTCTAAAACAAATAGTTTCGAAGAAAATTGGGTGTGACAGACAGTCAGATAGACGAAGAGACACCGAAGTCAACTTATAAGTGTTCCGGACGGAACACTAAAAAGGATGAGTTTTTACCAACAGCGCACGCGGAAGCAGCGTTAATACAAGCAAACCAGGCGTTATTTCAAGGAAACTGTGCAAGATCGTAAAATGAGCGGCAGTTATATAATGTATGGAAACAAGCTGAGAATCAGAGAGATAATCTCCATGAGAAGATGATCCAACTGCAACTCCGAGTGGAAAAGCTGCAAAAAAATAATGATGAAATGCAGTAGAATTTGTACTTCGTGCTTAAAAAAAAAAATATGGCCGAAGACGGTGAAATC
>JAHKBH010001630.1:0-25000 GCA_019049505.1 Pachyrhynchus sulphureomaculatus
CACGTGAATTTCAACAGTGTAAGTTACATTTTTTTTACAACTAATATTTTAATAGTTATTATAGCAAAAATATATTTTTTAACTGGAATTCCCTGTATATTTTTCCTTATCCGAATGGAGCTTTAAATTGCCATTCTAAAAATATAGCACACTTTATATTTTGCTTAAATCTGCTTCAAAATATAAAAGTTTTTTTCAGTTTTTTACGCGAGTTTTAAATGCACGTTTTGTGAAGTAGGCTTTGGACGGAGCGGTAATATCAATTGCTTACCGATAGCAGTCAAATCGTAAAAAAAAAATTCTCAGAAGTATCTCTAAGAATCATAACTACAATGAAATTTACTAAATGCTATAGTACTTTAAACTATGTAGAAAATAAAACAAAACAACAATAAAACAATTTTATTCCGAGTAGAGCAAACTAAAACAAAACAATTTTCTATAAGAGATATTAGAAATGTCGACCAGTTTCATTTACACATAGGCGGCACCTTTTCTGGACACTTCTTACCAAGTTGATTAGTTCAAGAGGAGTGAGAGCTGCAAAACTTTGTATCACTGCGACTTCTAACTCTGGCCTGGTGTTTGTCGGCAATTTAAAAATTAGGTCTCTCAATCTTCCCCAGAGATAAAAGTCCATGGGTGTTAAATCCGGGTACCTTGCTGGCCAATTGTTCGGACATTGGTTACTGATAACTGCAGCGTTATGAGGGGGTGCCCCGTCGTGTTGAAAAATAATATTTCTAAGGTCCATTAACGGCAGTTCATCAACAAGAGTTTCTATTTGCTGTCTTAAAATTTCTAAATATCTCTGAGAGGTGAGTGTTCCTGCGTAAATAAATGGACCTATAACCCTGTCTCTAAAAATTCCTGCCCACACATTAAATCCAAATCTGCCTTGATTTCTTTGCTCCACAACTAAATGAGGATTTTCTTGTGCCCACGTATAAGAATTGTTACGGTTAAAAATACCTGCATTGCTTACATAAGCTTAGTCTGTCAAAATGCAATTTAATGAAAAATTCGGAACATGGTTACATTTCTCCAGAAACCATTGGCAAAAATCCATACGCCGTTGAAAATCTCCGTCTCTAAGGTGATGACCTTTTCTTCTCCTATATGGTCTAAATTTGTGCTTCTTCAAAGTACGACTTACGTTAGTTCTTGGTAGTCCAGTGGATTCTTTTAACTGTCGGGTTGAAGTTTCTAAAGCTACTATTTCTTCTAACTCCTGTTTGATGCATAATTTTTGGATCGTTTCTCTTCAAACTAGCCACTATTAACTAGGTTATGTCGCAATCGAGCGAATATATTCTTGAAGGATTGACGCCTCTCTGGATACGGTTCGTAGTACAAATTACTTGCCGCTTCCGAATTTCTCCGGTTTGTATGAAACACGCTATCATATCCCATTTTTGTAATTTTCAAATTTCATTGCGATTTATTTTACAATTCAATAACTGATCCTAAGGTAAAATTTGACAACTACGAGTAAACAATTGAATTAAACCATATGGCTGCTCCGTCCAAAGCCTACTTCACAAAATGTGCATTTTAAAACTCGTAAAAACTGAAAACCTTGATATTTTGAAGTAGATTTAAGAAAAATATAAAGTGTGTATATTTTTAGAATTGTAATTGAAAGCTCTGTTCGGATATACAGGGAATCTCATTTAAAAAATATATTTTTGCGTTAATGACTATTAAAATATTAGTTCATGTAACTTACATTGTTGAAATCCATTTGAAAAAGTGCTTTGACAATGTTTTTACAGAAATCAAAAATTTTCCAAAATGCAGATTTTTGAAAAATATCCTGTATATCTGAAACCACACTAGGTATCGATGTGTGGTTTTCACCATTGAGTTGATCATAAAAATTGAGCCTCAGACGCCGACATCAGTTTTCGTCTATCTCCTTTAGATAAATGGGTTTACCTTTGAAAGTGTCCCCTGTACAGTTCTCGTACTACTCCTTGGTAGCAAAAAAGAAGATTGAGCTCTATTCTGTACGTTGACTGAGTATTCATACTGGATTTAGCTAGCCCGACTACATTGATACCACTGATTTGCATGTTATTAACTAATTAAAGAATATATTGTTTTATAATTTAAAAGTTCATTTAGTTTTTATTCTACTGAAAGGCCCTGTGTTCATTTTTATTAATATTATTTGCATAATATAAACATGAAAATTAAAGACCTGCTTTTAATGTTTAAAGATATAGTTAATATGCATTATGTATAATATTTATACAGGATGCGGGCAGATCAATAATTAAGATATGGGATACTTTCTAGATTGGAATAAATAATATATGAGAATTAAATAGAGTTTTACACCGAAAGTCAACCGCTTCAAATCTGTGAACGTAGGGCATAGGTTCTTTAAAAATTATGAACTTATATGGTGAGAAACGTTACGAAAAAACATTATTCTTCAAATTCAGTAAGCAGTTTCCGTATTTGTGATTGAAAAGGATAAAACTTGAAGATAACGTCTAAGAGGGTGGATTGATAAGTCTGGTAAATTTCTACAAAATAGCGGGAAATTTTATTAAGCGATATGACTGTCGTAGAATATTGAGCTAAGGTAGAAGCGACTAAGATTAGTGCGCAAAAAGTTCCTTCACCAGGACAATGCGCCTGCTTACACATCGTTCGTTGCAATGGTAAAAATGTACGAGCTGAGCTTTGAAATATTTTCTCAAGATTCTCTAAATTTAACCCAAAGTGACTTTTGTTTACTAACCTTAAAAATTGGCTTGAGGAGAAGGAATTTTTTGTCGAATGAGGAGGTTATCTGTACTGTAAATGAGTATTGTCTACAGTTCGAAATAATTTTTTTTTTTCGAAGGAAATAAAAAATTGGAATCTCGCTGCATCAAATGTATTGAGCTCATTGAAGATTATGCTGAGAAACAAATTTTTGTTTTTGCAGAAAAATGTTATATACCTTGTTTATTTTTTTCTCCAAGGTCTTTCAATCGACCGTCGTATATCTGGCATTTACTCGTCAGGTGGGCTCAGACGTACCAATCAGTCATGAATCCTTGTCCTAATGTGAGGCTTTTTATCAATGTTTAGCGGAAATTCGAACCCGCGCATCTAAAAAAATTATTTCATTTTCTTCAAAATTGGTTGCTAGTTTTCAACATCTAGCTCTAACCTTGATTTAATACATCAAAATCGATTAAATGGCTCTTCTGTATTTCTTACCTAACGTACCTTTTTTTCCTTTTGTTGCCTGAAATTTTTGAGATTTCATGGTCCAATTTTAAACCCAAATGACAATTAATTTGGTGTCAGTATGGGTACGTATCTTCAAAAAATTTAAATTATTTTTGGAATGTACATTTTTGAAGATTTGCACAAGAAAATACCCGATCAAGATCCCTTTTTTATTTTTGAGCTATTCAGACTTCACAGTGTAAAAATAAATGAAATAATTAGGTAGGTTCATAAACTAAGATATTGTACAATATGTGATAATAAAATAAAAATATGTTGTACTAACAACATGGTGTTGATAGCAGGGAACAAGTTCGTTCTTCAAATGTTACATTACCGATTAACTAAAACTGCAAAACCTTTGGATAGAGTAAGCAAAAATAAAGTGCATCAAACATCTGAAACCTCATTAAGATGTAAGTTTGTTGTTAACGAACAAATTGAAATGAAATTTAAACATCCTGGCATATGATATATCGGCTTTTGGTGAAATCGACATAAAAATAAAAAAGCAAGACATAAGGGCGACACAAACCCAAGCATTTTTAAATAGCAAAAAAAAACCCGAAGGAATTGAAACGAAATCTTCAAATAAATCACAATCAGACTGATTCAAACGTATACAGTCGAAATCAGACACGAAATATTAAAAGTAAAATAAATACTAATAGCAACAGAATTGAAAATATATGCAGAATAATAGATAAACCTCTAGTGGATAGAAGGAGAACAAGAGAAGAGATATCATTAAACAGACTTGTAACATATAATAATGACTATGTGTGAAACAGAAGGCTAGAATGGAACAAGAATATTGGTATAATTACAGGAGACAGAACACTTAAAATTACAAGAAACATATCAACAGCAATAGTTGGAGCGATAATCCTTCTATTGTAATAATTTGACATTGGAACTCTTCATCAATATGAAACAAGAAACTCAAATAATATATCTTTATCTAACCCAAAGCGAATACTTAAAAGAAATTCATTCTTTTTTTTGAGGGCCTCAAGCTGCATAATTACCTTCCACCATATAATATGAAATTATTTAAAATTTTAGTGCAAAATGCCTTTCATTCCTTGCAAGAGTTTTATGACTGCAATTTGTGTTTTTTCAAATAAATAATTTTAATTTATTTATTAATAAGTGTAATTTTAATGATTTTCCAATATTTTTTTCTCTTCTGGACTGAATAAGATTTTATTGCTTTTAGTTAACTTTATTGTTTTTGTCATTTTACCTTATGTAAGCTTATTTTTATGTCTAGATTATTCTTTTAATTGTTAAATTATTTTAATGATATGTTTGTTTATAAGAATTTACCCATTACCACAAACAAAACGATTTTTTTTTCATTGTTTAAATATGTAAAACTAGAAACTAAACTAATTTGGTTTTTAATGTTTCAGTATTCTAATCGACAAAACCTCGACATATTTTTCGACTGGTTAGGGTTTGTTCAAGGGTACGTATAATACAGTCACTGTTGCATTTACTTCTTCAAAACTCCTAACTAGTCGAAACATAAATCGAGTTATTCTCGAATAAATTCTTGAAACATTAAAAATCAAACTAGTTTAATTTCTATTTTTTTTACATTTTTAATGTGAAACGCTATTAAATAAGCAATCACGCTCTTAAAGTGGAAAGAAGAAGAAAGCGAGAAAGATAATTTATAAATAACTAGCCGGGCCCGCGGCTCCGCTCTCGTGGACTTGATTCACTACTATTGTCACTGCTTATTCCTTATGTTACCCAACGTAATAAAATATCTCCCATTATTTCTCCTTATCTCCCAATATTTCTCCTTATTTCCCATTATCTCTACATAAATTTCCATTATCTAGGCTTATCTCTGCTCATCTCCCATTATTTCTCCTTATCTCCCATTATTTATCCTTATCTCCCATTATCTCACCTTATTTCCCATTATCTAGGCTTATCTCGACTTATCTCCCATTATTTCTCCTTATTTCCCATTATTTCTCCTTATCTCCCATTATCTCACCATAACTTCCATTATCTAGATTTATCTCTGCTTATCTCCCATTATCTCTCCTTATCTCCCGTTATTTATACTTATCTCCCATTATCTCACCTTATCTCCCATTATCGAGGCTTATCTCGACTTATCTCCCATTATTTCTCCTTATCTCCCATTATCTCACCTTATCTCCCAATATCTAGGCTTATATCGAATTATATAGAACATATGTATAAATTTATAAAAACACGTAAATCGGATAAGTGTTTGTCGAGTGATAAGCGCACTAACGGATAGACAGACAGGCAGAGAGACGTTGCATTTTATATATATTGTATTCTTTGCTACATGTTATTGTTCCATATTTAATGCTTTAGGGAGTGTATTGCAAGAGAACGCGCTAGCGGCAAACTTTTCTCCGACTTGATTCACTATTATCGTCACTGCTTTATTCCTTATGTCACCTAATAAAATATATCCTATAACCTGGCCAGAGAACATATGTATGTTTAAAAAAAAAGCACGTAAATCGGATAAGTGGTTCTCCAGGGATAAGCACACTAACGGACGGACAGACAGACAGACGGACAGAGAGACATTGCATTTTATATATATTATAGATATTCTCTGCTACATAATATTGTTCCATATTTAATGGTTTGGACTGTGTATTGCAAGAGAACGCGCTAGCGGCAAACTTTGTCCGACTTCATTTACTATTATTGTCACTGCTTATTCCTGATGCTACCTATCGTAATAAAATATAGCCTATAACCTGGCCGGAGAACATATGGATGTTTTAAAAAAAAAAGTACGAAAATCGGATAAGCGGTTCTCCAGTGATAAGCGCACTAACGGGCAGACAGACAGACAGAGATACGTTGCATTTTATATATTATAGATGTAATAAAAATATATATACCTATAACCTGGTCAGAGAACATATGTATGAATTTAAAAAATCACGTAAATCGGATAAGTGGTTCTCGAGGGATAAGCGCATTAACGGACAGACAGACAGACAGACAAACATTGCATTTTATATATATTATAGATATAGATTATTATTATTATTATATAACCTGGCCAAAGAATATATGTATGAATTTAAAAAAAGACAGGTAAATCGGATAAGTGGTTCCCGCGTGATGAACGCACTAATGAACAGACAGAGAGACATTGCATTTTATATATATTATAGATTATACATTACAGATATACTTTGCTACATAATATTGTTCCATATTGAATGGTTTATGCTGTGTATTGCAAAGGCACGCGCTAGCGGCAAACTTATTTCCGACATCATTCACTATTTTCCGTCACTGCTCATTCCTTATGCTACCTATCGTAATAAAATATAGCCTATAACCTGGCCAGAGAACATATGTATGTTTTAAAAAAAAAAGTACGTAAATCGGATAAGTGGTTCTTCAGTGATAGGCGTAATAACGGACAGACAGACAGACAGACAGACAGAGAGACGTTGTATTTTATATATATTATAGATAAATGTCCAAACTAAAAAATATCGTCTTTGAAAAATTGCGCGTCTCAGGATGGATTTGGCGGACAAGAGAACAGCTAGTAAATCGCTGGAATATGGACTTCTATGAACTTCTATCTATTTTCAGTTGCTTACAATAAAATTGAAATTTTTAACTTGGAAAAGGATTTTAGCCGTAAACCATTCTCGTTTGAAACAATTCGGTCAAAATCATAATCATATAGGCCTGTTCGCTTATAGAATTAAGTCAAATAATAAGATCCTTGTCAAATAGCAAAAATATTGTAATTGACACGACAGTCCTGAACACGATAAGTATTGGCAGGGACCATTGGATGCTCAGAGCAAAAATAAGAATAAATGTGAAGCAGGAGAGACGTATATTGATAACGCATACAAAGATAAAGACACCAACAGAAATAATAAAACAAACACAGACGAATATCGACAAGCACAAAATCATATAAAACACATAAACTAACAAAAAGAACTTGATGAACTAAATGCACAAATAATCAACAGCCTACTCATGACTACAGAACCAATAGCAACCTCGAAAAAAGAAAAAAAACACAAAAATTAAGTTAAGAGACACAAAATCTCGCGAAACAGAGACGACTATTAAGAAATGATCCTACAAATTTCAAATTAAAATTGGCAGAAATAGACAAAAAAATAAAGAAAAAGATCAGAGAAGACATCAGACAGTACAGAAACTCGAAAATAGAAAAAACTTTGAAAGAGGAGAAAAGTTTGAAACACTTTAACAAACAAATGAATGAAGGGATACATCAAAGAATAAAACTTATAAATAACGATAAGCAAGAGATCGCACAAATCAGAGATAAAGGAAGCTACAGAGAAATATTATCAAACAGTATATGATATGAAAATGTCGCCACCGCCCGGGAAAGAAGAAGGAAACAGAGTAATAGTAAGACATGTAGGATGTGAAGAAATTCCCGATGTAACAACGGATGAAATAAAGAACGCCCTATAACGTATACACAACAACAAAGAACCAGGGGATGATGAGCTAACTACAGAAATGGTAAAGTATGGAAGGCCATCGATAATACAATCTCTTCAAGCTCTATTTAACAGGTGCCTCATAGAAAGTAAAAGACCTTAGGCAAATGCCTTGATTGTGCTTATATTTAAAAAGGGAAACAAATTTAAATTGGAGAATTACAGACCCATCAGCCTGTTATCAGTACTATACAAAATCCTCACTAAAATCATAACATATAGATTATCGAACAAATTAGATCAAGTTATCAACCACGTGATCCACAAGGCGGCACAAGAAACTTTAGGAGAGTATAAATGGGAAGAAAAAAAAAAAACATGCGGATATTACATAACAGAAGAATTAAAAGAACTAATAGAGGAAAAAAATAGATTACACCAAAAATATTTAACATACAAGTCAGAAACTACCCGGGCAGAATACAAAGAAAAAAATAGAGAAAATAAAAAAAGAAAAAAATGAATGCTGGGAGCGAAAATATGCACAGATTAACACGTATATTGGAGGAGCACAATCGACAGAAATGTGGCAAACCATCAAAAATATGAAAACGAACAACAAAGAGAGGGCCGTAAATTTAATACCCCTGGAAGAATGGAAAAATTATTACGAAATATTACTAACTGACAACAGACAAGAATTCCTTAGTATAAAGGACAATGAATCAGAAGACGCAGAGGGAAAGGACTGGGACGAAATAACCATGGAGGAAGTACAAGCAAATCTAAAAACGATGAAGAATGGAAGAGCGGCCGGATCAGTTGATATCTCTGCAGAAATGATTAAAAATGGAGGTATAACCATGTGAAGAACAATAACTAGAATAATTAATAATTGTATATCACAAGGAAGAATACCTACCGAATGGAAAAAAAGTTACATTTCATCAATCTATAAGAAAGGAAATAGAAAAGACCCTAATAATTATATTGCGTTACAAGCACTATGAGCAGATTGTACGGTAAAATATTGCAGAATAGAATAAGAGAAACAATTAAAGGAAAGATATCCGAAAACCAAAGCGGATTTACTCCGGGCCGGTCGTGTATAGACAACTTATTTACTTTACAACAATTGATAGAAAAGAAGATCCAAGAAGACACATATGACCTTTATAGATTTTAAGAAGGTATACGCTAGTGTACCGAGAAATAAACTTTGGCATGTCTTGAGAACAGTAGGGATAAAAGAAGGGATGATAAAAACAATAAAAGAGTTATATAATGAAAATATAGGACAAGGGTGTTGCCTTTCACCAATCTTATTTAATATATTTGTAGACAACGCTCTAAAGAAATGGAACGGCACTTTCCAAAGCATGGGCATCCCCATTAGTGATAAACACCTATTATCGTTAAACTTTGCAGACGACCAAGTAATAATAACACAAGATGCATTCGATATGGAATATATATTAAAGAGATTATACATAGACTACAAGGAATGGGGACTAGAGGTGAGCCTTGAAAAGACGGAGTATATGGTTATGAACTCGGAAATAAAATTTGATGTCTTAATTAACAACGATACACATGTCAAACAAGTTAAGGAATTTAAATATCTAGAAATACTGGTTGACAATAAAAATGGTATAGGTAAAAGGAAATACAGAATAAAACACAAAAAGCCAGGAGGCTCATAACTCAATATGGTGGGATCAAAACATAACTACACAAAACAAAAAGAGAATTGAAAAAACAATGGTAGAATCGGTTTTAAGTTATGGTAGGGAACTGTGGGTAATGAAAGAAGAGGATATAATGAAAAATAACGACGATAGAGATTGATTACCGGAGTGTCCAAATTCCAACACATAACAAACCAAGAAATACACAACAGAACAGCAGCAACAGAAACAATTATACAAAGAATAGAAAATAGAGGATTAAAATGGTTTGAACACCTACTCAGAATGAACGATACAAGATGGCCCAAAAAGCTCTTGACATGGAAACCACCGGGCAGAAATAAAAAAGGACGACCACGTAGATCCTGGAATGAAGATATAAGACAAACCATGAGGTCACGAGGAATGGAAGAAGAGATGGCGGACGATAGAGAGGTTTGGAGAAGGCGAATGGGAACACAACACTTAGTTGTATAATTGTTATATATTACTTGTGTATATATACAGTTAAACCCATATATATATATATATATATATATATATATATATATATATATATATATATATATATATATATATATAAACCACGTGAACAAGCGGTATTTAGACGGGGATACAGCACTTTGGACCATCTTAAAACAATTAGATTACTAGTGAAAAAAGCAAATGAATATAAAGTCACCTTGTGGATAGTGAAAGGTACACAACTCTTCTTGAACACATATATAAAAATGCCACGTCACAAATAATACTTGAAGAAAATACACATAAAATCCAAACTAAAAGAGAAATTAGACAAGGCGACTCGACACTCCCAAAGCTGTTCACTTTGACTCTAGAAGACATGTTCAAATCGTTAAAGGGGGAAATAAAGAATACTAACGGACGGTGAATGATTAAATTACCTAAGGTTCGCAGATAACCCTGATCGCCAAAACAAAGGAAGAATTACAAGAAATGCTGATGGAATTAAATAACCAGCCTCGAGAAATATGTAGGTCTAAAAATAAACTTCACCAAAACCAAATATTTGAACAACGAAAGTAAAGATAACAGCCAGGAACTATTAATAGAAGGTGAAAGAATAGGAAAGGTACAAACATGCATATATTTAAGCCAAAAAATCGAAATATCAAAAAATCATTTAAAGGCTGACTTGGATAGAAGAGTCTCGTTAGCTTGGTCTGCGTTCGGAAGGTTAGAATTTACATTTAAATTGGACATCTCAAATAAAATAAAAGCCAGAGTATTCAATCAATATATACTGCCGGTATTAACATATGGCACTGAAACGTGGACTTTAAAAACATCACCCAAATAAAATCTCAATATTAGACTCCAAGATCGTATTCCTAACATCGAGATACGAAGAAGATCTAAAGTGACAGATGTAATACAATGAATATGTATATTAAGGTGAAATTGGGCGGGGCATATCGCAAGGCTGAATGATAACAGATGGACACGCCTTATAGTTGAATGGAGGCCTAGAGAACACAAAAGATGCAGAGGCAGACCACCGACAAGATTTACAGACGACATAAAAGACATAAAAAGATTAGCAGGACACGGTTGAATCCAAAAAGCAAACAACAAAGCTCATTGAGACAACTTGGGGAGGTTTACATCCGATTATGGATGAAATAAGCCAATGATGATGATAATAAAATCAGTTCATATATATATATATATATATATATATATATATATATATATATATATATATATATGTATACATATATATTTCTATCACAATTCAGGCATTTAATTCATGTAAACAACATATAGCGTTTAAATAATACTCGTAATTAACTGTTTGGCAAATTGGAAGGAACTCTTTGTGCACATCACCACGGCATTGAAAAAACCTGTTAATATAATCGTCATTTTTTACCGACTTTGAAGTAGGTTTTTGGTTTTAGTTTACCATTTGCACAATGTTCGACGTTATGACGTCTCATTTCAAAGTGAAAACATTTAAAGAAGGCTTGTATTTAGCTACATCAACACGACGATTTTTTGCAAGAAAATTGCCCTCCTTATATGATTTTTACCATTTAAGAATTCTTGATCTTTCTAAAGATAAAAATGGAATGCAAACTTTCTACTCTATAGACTCATTTATTTTAAAAATTGCTGAGAAGAAATATTTATAAAAAAATTTCCACCGACCTAAAGAACAAATAGTGTTATAAATAACAAAAGCGCGTCTATGAAGAATGGTCCACTTAAATTTGAAACATTCTGAACAAATATGCTACACTAAAAATAAAAATATTTTTAACGGAATAGTCAAGGGATCACTTCGGTGTCCGTCACACCTGATTTTCTCCGAAACTATTTGTCACAGAAATGGCGTAAATGTAGCAATTGATGGCCCAATCAGAGTCGTGTAGTTTTCAAAGTTAAATTTTGACTTAAGGGGTCGGTTTGGGGATGAAATCGAAAGTGAAAAAAAATTACCGGGTCATCGAGTGCGGTATTAAATGAAGGGTTGTGAAAAACACGAGTTCAAAAATTCATATGATGTATTACTTGCGCACACTTTTCTTGGTATTATTGTAATAAAATCGGCCAAGTGCAAATCGGACTTGCTCAATTAGTGTTCCGTACAGTGATTGCTTTTAAAATAAAATAAAATTATATCTCGGTTCAAGAGCGACTACCCACTCAGTTTCAGTTACCTCCAGCATACGTCAAGAAAACATAGTTTTAATAGTTGTTTTTTTTTCTTATATCAGATAAATTATCAAATGTAATGCATTCGTGATAATTTTTGCTCAATCTGCACACATGGAAAATACTTTCGAGATAATGGTGGGGGACATCGATGTTTGGTAATTGTTTTTAAATAACACAAAGAAAAGTGCGCGAAAGTATGACATCACATATATTTTTGAACTCATATTTTCACAAGCTTTCATTTGACACCCCACTCGATGACCTGGTAATAGAATTTTTTTCACTTCCGATTTCACCCCCCAAAACTAATCCCTTAAGTCAAAATTTACCTTTCAAAACTCTGCTCAATTGCTATATTTGTGCCAAATTTCAACTTTATGTGTCAAATAGTTTTTGAGAAAATCGGGTATGACAGGCAGACGGACAAACAGATAGACGGACAAACACCAAAGTGATCCTGTAAGTGTTCCTTACGGAACACTAAAAATGGCCAGAAATCTCGAAAAGTACTGATCAAAAAATTTTGAAAAAATTCTGGAATAGTCTCCATAAACTGCAGATTAAGCAAAAATTATCACGAATGCATTACGTTTGATATTTTATCTGGTATAAAAAAAACTCTTTGACCGACAAAATGGTGAAGGATTATTTCGTGAAACATTGTGAAATGAACCGGGACTAACAGCTACTGCTTTAAGCATTAGGTACCGAGACAAAATAATTTTATTTTGTTTGTTTATAATTCTACAAATATTTAGGTAGTAAATATTTATTTTAAACTTTTACCACCAGACTCTAGACTGAGTTAGATTGATTTATTGGCTATTAGGTAGCTAAGGTTCTGTAACTCTTATATATCATTAACTAACAAAAAACATGAAAATACATACTGGATCGTAAGATATATACATGTCAGGAACCTTTTGTCTTATTCTGGTTGGTCTTATTAGCTTGCTGAGTCAGTATCTGACTCGACATGCTTGTAATCTGGGCTCTTAATTAAATTGAATTGTGTTGAAAACTTATTTGGAGTGTGTTCTATGAAGTCACTGATCATTTTATAACTCCGTAACAAAAATTTGTATTTTGCGCAAGTACAACTTGCACTTGTTCTTAGTGTTCCGTACGGAACACTTATAAGATCACTTCGGTGTGTGTCTGTCTGTCTGTCTGTCTGTCTGTCTGTCACACCCGATTTTCTCCAAAACTATTGGACACAGAAAGTTGAAATTTGGTACTAATATAGGGATTGATAGCCTCATCAGAGCCGTGTAGTTTTGAAAGTAAAATTTTGACTTAAGGGGTTAGTTTTGAGGGGTGAAATTGGAAGTGAAAAAAAAATTTTCTTACTAGGTCATCGAGTGTGGTGTCAAATGAAAGCTTGTGAAAACACTAGTAAAATATATATATATATATATATATATATATATATATATATATATATATGTGTATATATATATATATATATATATATATATATATATATATATATATATATATGTGTATATATATATATATATATATATATATATATATATATATATATATATATATATATATATATGTGTATATATATATATATATATATATATATATATATATATATATATATATATATATATATATATTTATAATGTAATACTTGCGCACACTTTTCTTTGTATTATTTTTTTAAAATCGCGAAAAATCGCGGTCTCCCTACCTTATCTCGAAAAGTACTGATCAAAAAATTTTGAAAAAATTCTGGAATATTCTCCACGGGGTATAGATTGAACGAAAATTATCACGAGTGCATTATCTTTAATAATTTATCTGGTATATATAAAAAAAAAAAAATTCAAGCTCATCAGTTTTCAGTAAAGTTTGGAAACAAACTTTGTTGAAAACTCATTGGGGGGTGTGTTTTGTGAAGTCACTGATCATTTTATACCACCGTAACAAAATTTTTTATTTTAAAAGCAATTAACGTACGGAACACTAATTGTGCAAGTTCAACTTGCACTTGACCGGTTATTTAATTAGGTATTCGCAAATTTTAAATAGTTTATGCCAACTAACGGTGTTAAAAATACTTAGATGTTCCGCAAATGAAACTTTAATCACTAATGTTGAAGAATAACTCTGTATCAGAAGTTTAAATTGACTAAAATAGAGAAAATATGAACTTTTAAAATTGCGAAATTAAGAGACTGTAAAATCCCGTAACAAAAAGAAACTCAAGCCCTATGTAGAGCAGTAAGGATTGATGATGAGGATTTAGATGGATTTTCGTAACTCGAATTCAAGAGCCCCTAACTATGATTCATCGCGAACTAAATTACTTTGCACCTCTTAAATTTCTCGCCTCTGATCCTCAAATTATTAAATACAATGACTACAGTAATTATATCCTTATTCAATTTATATATTTTTTTTTAAAGAGGAATTGATGACTAAGCGATTTTCAAAGAGTTTAGAAATCTAAACTCGTACACATATACTAACAGTCTTACTAAATATGACTTCTGAAAAAGTGCAAAACAATTTAGAAGTTACACAAAAAAGGTAGTAATAATTTTCATGTTTTTGTTTGATATTTTAATTTAATTTTCAATTTCTTCTATGTCCACTCTACCCAGCATTTGTGTTTTTAATTTACCTAATTCATTGTGCTACAAAATAATTCCCATTCACCAAAGTTTAAAATTCCTCTTTTAAATATGAACATGAATTTACCCGAATAAGTTAATTCAGAATTTATAGCAACACGAAAACCCTTGCATATAAAGAGACGAGCAGCACACATTATACAGTGGCGTAGGCTTTATACAGATGAAAATAGATGTATAAATTTTATTAAAAAAGACGTAATGGGCTTACTAGCACAACAGCCCGGTTCTTAGTAAACAGTAAAAATTAAAGTATAGAACAATTAACGAAGATAAGTCTCACAAAAAAATAAACATGGAAATCACACACAAAAGAAAGTATTAATGAAGCGATGTTTTAGATGATGATTTAGATTTAAAAGTTTAAAACCACAAAGCCGGTTATTTTACTTCGCTATGTCCATAGTATTAATTCTTAATTTTCAACGGAGTGCTTATGACAAATTCTTTGCTGCGTCGCTGGGCAAGGCTTTGCTAGATTTATGCAGTAATGTGAAAATCTATGGTTTGCCAGGTTTGCCCTCAAGAGATCGCTAGAAAAACTGCAGTAGCAGTTTTTGTTGATTTAATCTTAATATATGTAAAATGAAAAATAAATAGAATGATTTCAGATTTTATTAGTGTATTTTGACTTATCTTTGTCCCTGACGCTTATATTTTGTTACTTACAATCTATGTAAGCAGTTTTGGTTTTAAAATTAATGATATTGGAAAGATATATAAAGATGATAGAATAAAAGTAATTTGATGGGAATGAAATTTATTTGGAAACAAAACATTTATTGTCACTTTTTAAAAAAATTTAAACCATGTTATTGTGAAGCGAGAGCCAATTCAGAGGACTAGGCTTGGGAAATATATGGAATGATAAAAGCTCAGTCTTTAGGTTGTAGACGCAGTTAAAACAATTAAAAATGGCAAATATAAAATTTCTATTAAAAGATGTAGCAAAAAACATTTTTTGCCGTCAATGTATTCTTTGGTATGCTAACAACGGCACAATTACCTAAGTAAGTTGTCCAATCGCTTCCTGCATCAATAATCGCCTGGTATTTTCGAGGCATGTTGTCGACGAAATTTTCTGCATACTCGCGCGGCAATGATCTCCAAATATTTTAAATGTCGGGAGATAACTAAGTCAAAGTCCTCAGAGACTTTTCTCTAAGCTTTCTCTTTACAAGGGAATAAAGATTTTCAATAGGGTTTGCGTCCGGCGATTGTGAGAGCTGATCTTAACTTTCGTTTGCACCTTTCAGTCTTTGAACAACTTGCTGCGGTGTTTTGGGTCATTATCTTCCTGCAGGATCCAATCCTCATTTTCCCTTTTAAACCAGCGCAGCGTTTTGGCAGTTAGTAACAAGGCTTTCTTGTAAATATCACACATTTTCTTTGCATTCAAATTGTACATGAGGAGATACAAATTGCCCAACCGTTTGGAAAAGCATCTCCAAATATGAACTTTGATTGGTTGTTTGACGATTAGCTAAACGAAACGATTGGTGGCAGTTGTCCAAGCCCGAGGAGCCGTCGCATATCCCCAAAAGGAAGCTTCGTCAGTGAAGATCACGTAGTCCTAGTCACTGTCGATGATGTCGTAGGCCCAAGCGAGCCGCTTCGCCTCTTGATTTCCGTCCAGTAAAGGTTTCTTCAACGAATTTGACATCATGAGCACGAAAATGTTGTCGAATGGTCTCATCGAACACATTCAAACCCGATTTGGTACGTACGTTTTGGTAAGTTGTCGACGATACCAACTTTAATAATATATTTACAGGCCGCGGAATGTGTCATTTTAGGCCCCCTTGTGGGAACAAAGACAGACTGTCTGGAATCGACGCTCATTTTGGATTTTACGTGATTTCGACGAAAGTCCGGAATCGACTGATATTTTTAATAAAATGCGTCGTAGACAAAGGTTCCCTCTACCGATTTTTTGTTGGGTCGCTAGAATCCCATCTACCAAAAATGAATTATCGTGGACACGTTCTTACTTGAAAGCGTCATCATTATCAAAAACTTCTAACGCAATCATCGAAAATCACTTACTTTTTCGAAAAAATTGGTTGCAGGAGCGCGACTTGCTGTTGGTTTTTTTTATGGATCTAGCACACGTGCTGCAGGGAAGTCCCCAAAAGCGCTAAAGGAGCGACACGTGTGCGGAAAAAAGCGATTCACGTTGTTCTTGAATCGCTGTAAATTGTACTCGGTGGGAAAACCCAGTCCTGGGTAAGCCATTCCAAAGGGATGACGTTCTCCATATAAAAGACTGCTTAAAAAGCGTTATACGAGGAGTAACAAGCTGAACTTCAAACAGATGTGAAGTATCAGCGCTCTGGGAGGAATTAAGCGAGCTACATCCTTCGAACACTCTCCATGAAAATACTTGTAGAATAGACTCAAGTCGCCAACCGTTCTTCGATGCGAATCAAGGCCGCTGGTCAGTTCTGGGTCTCCAATCAGACGAACAGCCCTTCTCTGAACAGAATCCAACAAATGCAATGTATGTTTGGGAGCGGAGCCCCAAACATGGGAGCAGTATTCCATAGTTGATCGAATTTGAGCTTTGTAGAGAATTAACAGTGTTGTGGAGTGTAAAGCTTTCTGGTTCGAAATAATATTCCCAACTTTTGAGAAGCTCTCCTTGCTATGCCTGCAACATGTTCATGCCAGGACATATTTGCTCCCGAATTAACGCCCAAGAAATTGAGTGACGATGCTAGGGGAATAAAGTGCCCCGACATAACTATGTCGGGTTCAGCAACGTTAACTTTTTTAGAAAAAACTGCCGCCTGGGTTTTTGTAGCGTTAAATTCCACTTGGTTACTGTCGCCCCAAGATAGAATTTCTTCCAGGTCTTTGTTAAGTTGAATGACTTCCTGCTGTCTGCGGATATTGGCCTGAGCAGCCGATGTTCGAGCGTTCAAAGTGAATGAAGAGATAAGCGTACTGTCACCTGCAAAGGTGTAGATTGGGGTTCCCGGTCTTTTCCAGCAGATTGTTAATGTAAATGAGAAAGAAAGTAGGGGACAGTATGAAGCCTTGGGGCACACCGGCGTTAACAGTAAAGGTGTTAGAAAGACATCCGTCGACTGCGACTCGTAAAGAACGCTCTCTGAGGAAACATGGGAGCCACAAACAGAACTTTTCAGACATACCATAAGAGCGTAGCTTAGCCAACAGTCCATCGTGCCAAACACGGTCGGATGCCTTGGATATGTCAAGAGGAACCGCTCGAGATTCTCCGAAGTGTTCAATTGTGTTGTCCTAAACATGTGTTACATAAGTCAGAAGACCTCCTGTTGATCTATGTTTACGAAAGCCATATTGGTGATCGCTAATAATGTTGAATCCTTCAAGGTATTTTGGAAGATGCTGATTGACAGCCTTTTCCACGACTTTCGATCAGATGTTGATCAGATTTTTGGTGATTTATTAGTAAAATTTGAATTCTAATTTTGTAGTGCTGTCTTTTATAATATATAGAAAGATCTACAATCTCTTCATAGAATTTTGGATAGTTTCAATAATTTTAGTTACATCCTAAATTAAATGGGATGACATTATTACCAATGCGTAGAAAACGCCTTTGTAATAATCTAATAAAAGAAATAGGGACTGAATTAAGTTTTCTAATCTCGAGGAATAAAGATACATCAAGATGTTCCATGCAATTATGGAGGAAACTTCGAAAAGTTACTTCAATATGACACGATTTAATCCCAGGATCCATGAAAACTTCCATTCAAAGTTAATAATTAGGCAAGCATCATTGTGTTTGCCATTAAAGTCTTTCATTTGTTCCGTCAATGTGTTTGCTGAAATTGAAACGCTTAACCGGATTCCGTGTAAACGCTACTTAATTTTAATTCCTTTATAGAGGTTAACGCTAGCTTCAAGGGACTTAGTAAACATTATAATTTATATCTTCTAACGCCATTCTGTAAATATATGCAAAATGAGAACATTTCACATTTTTATTCAAATATTTTTAGAATATAGGAATTTAGTAGTTTTGGAACAAGTCGAATAGTTTTTTTTTATCACATTCTTTAATACTGAACATCTGTCACACTCTATTATACACCTGCTTAATTAAGCAAATACAACAACTAAACAAGAAGGTTCTAAAAAGTTACCACGTGCCTAACACTACTCTGACTAAAGGTTTAGAATTTTTTAAATTAAGTTGTCTTTTAACATATTTAAAATATTTAACCATACATATGTAGGCTGAAAAGTTATTGGTCTAGCTATTTAAAACACGTTTTTGTTGCAAAATTCGACTTTATTCATCAACATAGTCTCCTTCAAGAGCGATACAATTAGGCCAACGCTTTTCTAACATTTCTATACCTTTCTTGTAGAAGGATTTGTCTTTGCCTTCAAAATAGGCCTCAGTTTCGGCGATAACTTCTTCATTGGAGCTAAATCTCTTTCCCGCGAGCATTTTTTTTTTGAGGTCTACGAATAGATAATAGTCGCTGGGAGGCCAAATCTGGAAAATACGGTGGATGAGGAAGCAATTCATGCAATTTTGCCATCGTAACCATTGATTTGTGGCAGCGTGCATTGTCTTGATGAAAGAATACTTTTTTCTTGTTCATTTGGGGCCGCTTTTTTTGCGATTTCTACCTTCAAACCCAACTTTATATAATATTCGCTATCGATGGTTTGTCCCTTCTCAGCATAGTCGATGAAAATTATTATGCGCATCTTAAAATACAGAGGCCAAAACCAATACCTCTTAAAACACTTGAGGACATTTTTTATTGTAAAACTCTGTTCTCAAAAAACAAAATAATACTTCTAATTATAATCAATTTAACTACTTAGACAAAAAGATTAAAGTTTTTAGATAAACTAGAAACAAGTAGGGTTTCAAGCAAATTCTTCAAAAATACTTTTTTGATGTTAATTAACCGACTTTTCATGATTCCGTATCATAGAATGGGTACAAATAAAAAAGTATTAGTAACATCGGAGCGGTAACGAGGAATATAACTTCGTATATGTAAATAAAATAATATTCTGATATCATCATAACGTTTTAAAACAGAACAGTATGGATAATATCCGACCTATTACAAAAATATATAATTTTTTATATACGGTGGTGTGTCAACCGACTTCGGCATGTAATAGCCGTTATCTAAAAAATCTTGAAATCTTATTTTCACACTTTAAGCATTAATCCCCGCCGGTATTATGCCATAGATAAATAAATAAATAATAAAATTTTCCTTATAATCTTATTTCGGATTAATAAATAAAATATAATGAAACAAAACCTGATAAATTCAATAATATCATATATATGATATTTAAGTTGTTAAACGAATAAATTTAGTAAAAGGTCGTCGTGGTCCTAAAAAGGACCGATTTGTTGGATTAATAAAAATCTATTTTGTTTTCTGATCAGTTTTCTTTGGTAATAAGACCGCTTGAATATTGGGTAAGACACCTCCTTGAGCAATAGTTACTCCAGAAAGCAGTTTATTTAACTCTTCGTCATTTCTGATGACCAATTGTAGATGTCTTGGAATGATACGAGTTTTTCTGGTCATACAAACGTAATTAAAAAAGATCTCCGAGACACAAATCTAAACGAAGACATAGAAACTGAAATAGAAAAGTTAAATGAACAACAAGAGGGCTAAAAAATAAGTATCTAATTTTGGAGCAAACACATAAAAGGAAGGAATGGATGATAGATGACATTCTAAGACTAATATAAGATGGTTAAACAAAAACAGAGGTAACGAAAAAGAATATAGCGGACTACACGTACAAATCAGTTTATTTAAATTTCTGATCATACCAATGGCCGCGTGACATATCCCAAAATCTATTTTTAGGTCATCGGACATGCAGAGTTGATCATCCCAAAAGGAAATTTAGTATAAGAAAAAAAAATCCCATGTGCTGCGATCTCCCTGCCGATCACTGTAGAGACTAAATTTTAACTCTATGCTCTCATATTTTCCTTAGCATCAGTTGTGTTCGAGAAATAAGCAACACATTTAAACTTATTTATGAGACCACCTGCATTACACATCATTTTATAAAATATGTACCAATTTTTTTTACCAAGATTAACCAACTTGTAAACTAATTCTGGACAAAACTAGAAATAGTTTAACTATAAACGTCCTGTAATTTGTCAGAAAGAAAGTAACTGTAGTGATTTTTTTAGTAATGTGTAGATACAAGTTTTAGAAATATAGTAGGCAATATTATCAAAATTTTCCTTAAAATTTTTTTTCGATTTTATCAGTTTTCTAATTTTAAAATATAGGTAATATAGAATATATATATATATATATATATATATATATATAAATATATATATATATATATATATATATATATATATATATATATATATATATATATATATGTATATATATAAATATATATATATATATATATATATATATATATATATATATATATATATATATATATATATATATATATATATATATATATACATACAGTCCCTGGCCAAATTATTAGACGCACTGCAAGATTTCATGTAAATATTAATTACCGAGTGATATTGTACCGTTTTATTATTTTAAATTGATTTGTTTTTTATTTTTATATTATCCAATCAATTACCTATTTATTTGACATAAATAAAACAGCATTAATTAAGAAAAGCATAAGTTTATTAAGTTTTAAAGAAAAGTGAAATTAATGTTAGTAAAAGTCAATATTTAGTTGAGCCACCTTTAGCCGCTATCAAAGCTTTAATTCTGCGCGGCATGCTATCAATGCAAGATTGTACTGTCTCCTGCATTTGAGGATGATGATTCCACACATGAATAATCTTTTCTAGGAGCTGGGTTTTGTTGGTAATCACATCTTTAGCCACTTCTCTTTTCATCAGCTCCCACAAATTTTCAATGGGGTTCATATCAGGGCTATTACCCGGCCAATCCAACAGAGGGATATTTTTTTCTGCCAAAAAAGCTTTAACAGACCGAGCAGTGTGGCAGGGAGCTCCATCTTGCATGAAAGTGAATGGTTCCCCATTTGGAAACCATTCTCTGAGCTGCGGAATCAACCGATTTTGTAATACTTCTTTGTACTGATCTTGCCTCATTATTCCTTTGACGACGTACAGACGTCCAGTGCCCTTGCCGCTGATGACTGACCAAATCATCACTTTGGTGGAATGTTTTAACCGTCGGGACGACACAATCAGGATGAAACTTTTCTCCATGACGACGACGCACATACTGAGCTTTATTCTGCAAAATTTCGAATGTGCTTTCGTCACTGAAGCAGACCTGTCAAAAATAGGAAAAATATATAAACTTCCATGTTTATTTGCTTTATTTAACTGAAAAGGATAATAATGTATCAATTATTGATTAAATTGCTGTATCTTACCGATCTCCAGAAGTCCACATCTTTGTCTTGCCATTGTTTGGCCCACTTCAGGCGCTTTGCTTTCATTGCAGCTGTTAACTTGGGCTTCCTGGCGGGGCGACAGGCCTTAAAATCTAATTCTTTCAATTTTCTTCGAACAGTGCGCTTAGAAGCATTTACGCTAGCATCCTGGAATTGTGATTTTATTACCTTTGTGGTAGCAAATCTGTTTTCTACACAAATTTTCTTCAAAACATCTCTCTGACCGTGGAGTGAAAATTGGTTTTCTACCGCATCTTTTCTTTCTCTTTTCGGGCTTAATTCCTTCCCTGACTCAATTTTCGGGGGTTTTATGCGTCGTACACTAGCTTCAGAAACCTCCAATCTTCGTGATATTTCTCGGTTTGTAAACGTTTTCGCAATCACAAGGGCCTTCACTTCAGCTTTTTTTACGTGGTGAAAGATCGCCCCTTTTTCTACCCATAATGAAAATAGATCCAATTACTTTTTTAAAACACTGCATACAAAATAAACTAATAACTGAGTAGTATAAAACTGTTAAACAAACAATCACAGTCCATAAAGCCACAGAAACACGTCCGTACCTGACTCGATTCCGATCGCGACTGATACAGGTTTGTACTTGTTTACGTTCATGTATCACTTTGTCAACACAGTGTTGCCATATGTTAAAAATAAATACAAATATGTAGTCCTACTAACAATTCTTTTAAATAAAAATCAATAATATTGTAGTTTAAATATACCATTATTGCATAAAAACTCTTAAGAAACATAAAATTACTAAAAAAAATACAGTGCGTCTAATAATTTGGCCAGGGACTGTATATATATATATATATATATATATATATATATATATATATATATATATATATATATATATATATATATATATATATATATATATATATAAGATTCCTCTTTATGAATTGTACAGCAGCTCAACACTCAAATAGGAGCATAATCAGCAAGCATCTGATAAAAAAAACAGAAAAAATAAAAAATTTTTACTAATTATATCTACTTAGAACTAGACCTGGATACAACAGAAATAGCTAAACAGGGAGACTAACAATAACTATGGCAGAGAGATAACAATACGATTTCAAAAACAACTGTTAAAATAACATATTAGAACTCTTTTCCTCCTCCACTCTACTGTCAATTTTCAGAAAAAAAAATCCCACACTGCATGAACATATGGTCAAAGACGCCAGAAAGGCTTCTTGCGCTCATGGAATATCTGCTGTAGTACCTAGAAAATGCCCGAACGAAACTAATATAAGTTTTCTGTAAACTTTTCATCTTATCCTACAAAAAAATAAATATTTTCTTCTGGTGGAAATGTGCTACATTTCATCCGTTACCCAAAGAAGGCGAAAAAACCTCGGCAAGTAGCTACCGCGTTACTTTCAGTAATATCGAAAGTTATGGAAAGGATTCAATATTATTAACGATCATAAATATGTTTGTCGTAACCAAATGTTAACACGAGATTTTCTAAGTTATATCACACATATCTAAAATAACACAATTTAACATTTTTGGAGAATCTTGAGCGGTTGCACCTGATTTGTCTAAGGCTTGTTATGGCATAACGGATTGTTCGCTAAGCTAAGCTCTTACGGTATGTCTAAAATATATTGTTTATAGCTCTCGTGTTTTCTTGAAAAGCGTTCTTTATGAGTGGTTCCTTTACTATCAACGCAGGTTCGATATAAAGATGTAAGACAACAAATAAATCCCTGATAACAAATATTAAAACAAAGTAACTAAGAAGGGCACGGTCATGTGCAGAAAACGAAGGAAATTAGATTGCCTGCAAGAGTTCTAAAATAGGTACCACTAAACTGTAGAAAATTTTGGAGACCAAACAGGAATAGGTAAAAGTGAATCTCTGAAGCAATAAAACGAAAAGAATTAAGCAATAGCCAGATATTTACTTTGTTCTTATTAAATCGGTTCAGTATACAAGGAGAATAATATGTATATAGAACATGCGTTATCGTTAACTCGGATCACAATGCCCTGGTAGGAGTTCTAAGAATTATCTTGAAAGAGTTAAAAAGAAAACAAAAAAATATATACGATATGCGAGAACTTAAAGACGAAAATGTAACAAACGTAATTAAAAAAGATCTCCGAGACACAAATCTAAACGAAGACATAGAAACTGAAATAGAAAAGTTAAATGAAATAACAAGAGGGCTAAAAAATTAGTATCTAATTTTGGAGCAAACACATAAAAGGAAGGAATGGATGATAGATGACATTCTAAGACTAATGTAAGATGGTTACACAAAAACAGAGGTAACGAAGAGAATATAGCGGACTACACGTACAAATACAGAAAGAAATTCGAACAGCTAAAGATAAGTGGAATGGTGAAAGAGATGGAGGAGTTGCAGCTTTAATATGTATCGAAAATCAAAGACTTAACTGGTGAACAGAGCATGAAATTAAATGAACGTTTAATAGATCATCAAGGAAATGTTGTTATCGATAAAGAAGAGAAACTGAAAATATGGCAAGACTATATTACAGAGTTATTGTCTGACGCAAGACTAGATTAGCCACAATGCTCAATAGATTTGTTTGGGCCCTGTATTACCACCGATGAAGTGCGCATTGCAATAAATCAAGTAAAAAAATGGAAAAGCCACCGTCCCGATGAATTCCATGGGGAGTTTCTTAAGCTCTTGGATGAGGATGGGATTAAGTGGACTACAGTGATCTAAAATAAAATCTATAATTTAGGAAGAATACCAGAAAGCTGGTTAAAATAACGATCCCAAATATGCAGGCGCTAAAAAATGGGGAGAATATCGAACAATTAGCCTCATAAGCCATATTTTAAAAATATTTCTGAAAATCATTCACAGAA
>JAHKBH010001632.1:0-25000 GCA_019049505.1 Pachyrhynchus sulphureomaculatus
GACAAATAAGCTTCTTTTTGAGGACTTTTTACTCAATTTTGCTTTTGTCATTCTACATATATATATATATATATATATATATATATATATATATATATATATATATATATATATATATATATATATGTATATATATATATATATATATATATATATATATATATATATATATATATATATATATATATATATATATATATATATATATATATATATATATATATATATATATATATATATATCTATCTATATATATATATATATATATATATATATATATATATATATATATATATATATATAGATCCGAATGAACCCTTTCCTTTAAGCATTAGTTTTTGTCTTATGGTAAAGTCACAACTTTCATAATATTCTTAAGGTAGATAGAGATCAGAGGGGACACAATTTTGAATCTCATGAGCTTAGAAGTTTTAAGCCAAGGTAATTAAGGTAACTTGAAAGCACTGTGTAAACTTGATACACAATACACAAGCAGGTATTAATAACTACGATAAAGCTTATTTTAAATGATGGTAATTTAAAGGTGAATATTAATAAAGTTTTGGTCAAAAAAAAAAAACAAAATGACTTACAATAAAATTTATTAATGCCACATTTTTAATTTCTTTAGCATACTTATTACTTTTTAAAATTATTCCAAGTATAGGCACTGTTATGGGGACGTTTTTTTAGTATAAATTTATTTTAAAATTCAGTCAATTGCTATAGAGATTAAAAAAAAAAAAACAGAGGAAAATATAGTTTCAAGCTGCCTTAATGTTCTAACTAAAGTAAGAAGTTAAATTACAAATGATATTAAAACAATTTGACAATAAAACTGAATGAAAATTTATGTAACGCTAAAAATAAATGCAGAATTCATATAAATATGCAGAAACAAGTTTGAAATTTAAAGAATACGGTTAATTTTGAGGATAATTAATCAAAGAGAAGATTTGAATTATGACTTAATGTTCAATGGATTTTTGCCTATCCTACCTTAGTTGATTGGTTCATTGTAGGCAGGGTAGGCGATGGTGCCTATTTGTGCACTGCAGCCTCTTGACTTATTGACTCCCCTTTCTTAGTTACATGATCATCGTTCCTTTAAGAAGATTTATTAGCTTCCTTATAAATCCTTCATGTGGTAATTTATCACCGAGATGTTTTTGGTATTCTAAGCCGCATTTATGACAGCTTTTTTTGGTGTATCATTGAGATTAAGCATATCGATGGGGAAATGGGGTCTAAGGACAAGACACAACCTTAAATTTTTGACACAAGTCAATCGTTGGTAAAAGTAGTAAATTATTGGGCTGATCCAAGAGATAAGGGGAGGTTAAGCAGTCTTTTATATGGAGAATCTCATTCATTCCTTCGGAATTATGTGCTCAGAATTGTGTTTCCCACCGAGTACAATTTACAGAAATTGAAGACCAACTTGAATCGCTTTTTCCGCACATGTGTCGCTCCTGAAGCGCTTTAGGGATTTCCTATGCAGTGCATATGCTGTGTCCATAAAAAAGGTGGAATGTATAAGAGAATAAGTTTAGATTATTTTTTTCTTTTTAGCCATATATGCCCTAAAGTAAAATATAAATATATAATAAACATGTTTCTCGTCAAATAATATCATCTCCTTCATAAATTTGAACGTCTTAAGGCAACTAATTATCAAGTAACTTTAAACGTCTTAGTGATAATTGAATTTATCGCCACGATGTAGATCTCCAAACAGTTTAGGTCTGTTCCGAGTTTAAGCAACACATTCATATAGGATGTGCATAGAAGTTTCTTCCTCTTCATCACATAGTCTGCATGTCGTAGGACCATTCTGGACTACCATTTTCTGGAAATGTTTCCTCAGATTACAGTGGGCGGTGATCACTCCCACCACTAGTTTGGTCTGGGCACTTGTTTAACAAAAGAAATCAGTCGTAATGTGTCTTTGAGGGACTGCCAGTTATGTCCCTTACATATTTGATAGATGTTGCGAGCCAACGATCTATATGTTACTGATATATCCTCCTGTTTATTATCGTTTTAGGCACCTGTTTTGTTATACCAAACGTTGGTTCTGGACCCCTATATGGATTTGCTGCTTCGAATCTTGCTAATTGGTCTGCCCTTCCGTTACCTTTGATCATCTCATGTCCTGGAACCCACTGTAGTTCAACCCTGTTGTTCCTGGAGGATGGTTCTAACAGGTCACTTTGACATTCCATCATGATTTTGGAGTTAGCTTGATAGATATCTATAGTAAAGCCTTATCCTACCTTAAAAGTCGAAAACTTGATTTACTGTAACTGAGTGTCTAAAAAGAAGTATTCAATATTGCCAGAGAAATGAGTTTAAAAACTAAACAACAGTTGTCTAATTAATACCCCGTCTGTAGTTCAACTCGAATAAATCGCAAGTTTAGCAAAAATAATCTTGTATTAATCCTTAGATTTAGTCTGTCATTCTTCCTGATGATGCTAACATGGTTAGCAAAACGCACCTCAAAAATAAAATGTTTGGTGTAGTGGTGATAATTGTGTAGAATACCAAGGATTCCATAATTTGAACGTAGTTCAGTTTAAGAAATAGTTAATTTGTATCAATTGTATTTTAATTTGTCGTAGTTAGAGTACCACGAAGTATGGATATTTCCAAAGTTTTGGAGAAATTTGAAAAAACTGTGTTAAAATATATTTTCAGTACCAATTTAATCGTGGCTGTATTATCAAACCCCTACATATCCACCGGTAGTGTGCCACAGTTGAAGTAGAGGACTAGGGCATCAGTCGTAAAACTGAGAAGCGTAAAACTCCTTAATGAAAAAAATATCCACTTAAACTGGAACTCAAAAGCTTAAACCTCTCACAACACAGTAAACTAAACATCGGTAACAGGGATGAGGGAAATTTTTCACAAAAAAACTCTGCCTGCTGGAAAAAACTTGTATTCCATTTAAAAACCGAGGACGTCGAGGGGAGGGTGACGATTCTTTACAAGAAACAACCCTTTCACGCAATTTTACTTTAAAAACTTAAAAATCGATAACCTGAAAAGATTTTTCGAAATAGAGAACCCCAATAAAAAAAAATCCGGATCTTGGCTGCTCTTATAAACATAGGTACATACATACTTTAGAATTTATAATTTCCATAAAACAAGTTTACATTAAACTTTAAAATTGACCGACCGAAATTGTTATTAACTGTCACTTAAAATTCTGTTATTACATAGTTTAATGTACAAAAGGGTGAGACCTCAAGTCAAATGAAAACGTATTACTCTTTTTTTATAAATTTAAATATAGTTTACAAAATTACTCTACTTCGGTAGTCAGTAATGCATGTCAACTGGCAAAGACGGGAATTTTTAACACGAGATGAGGTGAGATGTCACATGAAATGAATGTCAACGATGATATATTTTGCTTATATGGCCAAACGTGCATCAAAAGAGAATGTGAAATATTGTAAGATGGAAATTTCAAGAAGTATCCATTTTTTGTTAATGTTGTCCAAAGTTTAGTAACAGTCAGTTTTTATTAGAGTTTGCTTAATTAAACTAAAGTAGTGATTTTTTATGTTACATGTATTATACTAAATTGTTAAGCTATATATGCTATGTTTAATACTTTTCTTATTATTATGAAATTTGACTTGCTGATAAGAGTAACTTAATTACTTGTTTTTATAAGTGCAAATAAAAAAATACAAGGGATATGATTGAATTTCTCAAATAAGTATCGGTAAGTAATTGTAAAAGTAAATATAATTTTTTGAGACGTATCATAATACGAAATGGTAATAAAATGTAACTTTTAACCTTTTAATACAAAATTTTAGAGCAACAAGGATTTATTGGTTTATACAAACACCAATTTAAATAAATTTTGCGTTATTAGATACTTTTATATAAATTGATATTATAGGAAAAAAATTACTTGTTAGAGGGAATATATCAATAATTGCATACAAAACCGCAAATCTATCTAAAAAAATACATTTTGACACAAAGTGTGCAACTTTTTTTTTGATTGTATGTAATTTTAATTACGGCAAAAATACATACAGACTGTTTTAATATACATCATTTATAAATAGAACTAGTCCGAAAGCCAAAAGCAGCATAAAACTACAATTATATAAGTAAAAAATAATTACAACTAATACCAGTGTGATCTGTCATAAAAGGAGCTTATAAAAACAATACCATCGCATCATAATATGAAATGATACAGTCAACAATACCTGAATTTTTATAACAATACATTTTTTTCACATAGTTTTTTCAATAAACTAGTGTTAAATATAGAGAAGTGCATTCGAGTGTCGAGGAAACAGGTTCTCGTGTGCTGCACCTTATTCTACGGAGTGCGCAAAATGTAAGTATAAGTTTTTACCATTGTAACCATCATATAGAAGTCAATTTGATTCATCTTTTACATTTCGAAATACAATTCATAATATTTTTATGAATTTAATCTTCCCGAGTCAGGGTTAGTGACTTTAGATTGAAGCACATATGCATGAAGTCGGCTGCTGAGCTGCCTGCGATAAGTGTTGGCAATTTGTTCACCATTCCTTTGTCTGTCTATGGCCGTAAACGACCTCCAATTGAGGCAGACATTTTTTAGTTATAAGTACGATTTATTAGATCTGATCATGATGTTAAGCGATGTACGGGAATAACTACTAGAAGTTTTATTCTCTTGTCAATCGTAGCTCGACTAATGGTACGTGATGCAACGAAACGTGTCTCGAGATGAATTGACAATTGAGAGAACAGTGGGTAGACTACTGGAATATGGATATTGCTCATTTTCAGTGGTTTTACAGTGAACCACATACATACACACACACACACACACACACGCACACACACGCATATATATATATATATATATATATATATATATATATATATATATATATATATATATATATATATATATATATATATATATATATATATATATATATATATATATATATATATATATATATATATATATATATATATATATATATATATATATATATATATATATATATATATATATATATATATATATATATATATATATATATATATATATATATATATACATATCCTGCGTATTCTGCAACCAGTTGTTACTGGCCCTTTCAATATCATCTGTCAAACATATCGGTTGTCTCCTTCTGCCGCGCTTATCTGCCCTTAGTCTTCATTCCAATATTTTGCGCGTCCATCTCATGTCTCTAATTCTGATAATGTGTCTTGCCCGTTTCCATTTTAAAGTAGTTATGCGCCTGACGACATCTGTGACTCCAGTGCATCTACGCCGAACTTCGTTGCGTATTCTGTCATTAAGAGGCCAAGCATGGACCTCTCCATGCGCCTTTACGTAATTCTCAGTTTGTGTGCAGATTCTATAGTAAGTGCACACGTCTCAGTTCCATAGGTAAAGACTGGAGGGACGGTCTGATTGAATGTTTTCCTCTTTAAACTAATTGGAATGTCATTCTTAAATATATCCTTTAAAGCTCCATACACTGCCCAAGCTAGACCGATTCATCTTCTAATTTTCAATGTTGAGATTCGATCGAGAATGCTTATTTCGTGGCCTAGATATATGAACTTGTCTATTTGGTCGATTTCTTCATCAAGGTTTTTAGCTTTACTAGAGGGCAGGAAGTTAGGCACGAATTTTGTTTTTCCAAAGTTAATCTTTAGACCCACGAGTGTACAGGCAACAGATAGTTCTCTCAACATAATTTGTATCTCTGTCAGATCATCGACAATGACGACCAGTTGTTGGTTAAGTCTCTCGCCATCAATAGTTATACCTCTGTTCTCCCAGTTTAGCGTTTCAAAAGCGTATTCCAATGCGGTTATAAAGAGTTTTGGGGATAATGCGTCTCCTAGCCGAACTCCTCGCTCAATTCTGATGTTATTTGTGAGTTTATTTAATTAATTTAGCAGCCATTGTGGCGTTTGGTAATCAATACGGCTTTCAATCAGTGCTTCCATAATACTATCCCTTTGAACGGTGTGGAATGTCTTGTGAAAATCTACAGAAGGAAGTATCAGCGGTCTGTTATATTCTACGGATTTCTCGATTAACAATTTTATGGCGAGTAGATGTTCGTTTGTTCAGAAGCCTTAACGAAATCCAGCCTATTCTTTCGGTTGGTAGAAATCTAGTTTGTTTTTCATTCACGAGGTGATAGTTCTGGTAAATAATTTATATAAGTGATTCAGACGGCTGATTGATCGATACTGTTCAAGGTATGTCTGGTCTCCTTTCTTACGTCACAGAACAGTTACGGCGTTGTATTGAGATATTATGTAAGCATAAATTGAAGAAAGTTTTAATTGTATTAAGAAATGCATATCCACTATACTTTATGGCCTTGATCACTATACCATCTTGTCCCGGAGCTTTGTTTTCTTTCATATTCTTTAGTGCATTAGTTGATATGTGCGGAATTTCTTCCGACCCTTGATTGATGACTTTTCTCCTCGGTGTTTCCTTCTGTGCTGGGTTTTCATAATTTCTGTACAATTCCGCATAGAAATCCTCCACTATCCTTAAAAGCTCGTTTCTGTTTGTAACAATGTTTCCGTTTTTATTCTTGAGTTTTTTAGTTTCACACCTCCCGTTCTTCATTTCAACACCTTTAAGCTTTTACTGAATTATATTGTTTGTTTGATGAAATTGGCATTTATATATATATATATATATATATATATATATATATATATATATATATATATATATATATATATATATATATATATTAGAAGCTTTTAAAGTACAATCCTTTGAATAACGAACAAGGAAACGCGTGTAACCAATTGGTTGAAATAAACCTACTATTCCTCATAAATAACTGAAAAATTGGTGAAAGAAAATGCTTATTTCCTATAAATAACCCGATTTTTTAAGGAAGGGTTGTAAAGGTAAATGAATAATGAATTTTGTTTCTGTCTTTTTCGGACGATAATAAAACGTGACTTTTAACCTTTTAATACAGAATTTTACAGCAACAAGGATTTATTGGTTTATGGAAACACCAATTTAAATAAATTTTGCGTGATTAGATAATTTATATAATTGATCCTATATTACAAAAAAACTACTTTTTAGTGGGAATATATCGATAATTGGATACAAAACTACAAATCCATCTATTGTTTTTATAGCATAAAAAAAATACATATTAACAAATAGTGTGCAACTTTTTTTTGATTTTATATAATTTTATAACAGTAGAAATACATACAGACTGTTATAATATACAACATTTATAAATATAATTAGTCCGAAAGCCAAAAGCAACATAAAACTACAATTACAAATAATTAAAACTAATATCAGTACGTTTCGTCTGTCATAAAAAGAGATTATAAAAACAAGCTGCTACGTGGTGGAAAGAGTAATAACACGACTAAGCTCTCAGAATAAAAAAATTCGAACGTAAAATATCAACCTAGGTTCATGGCACTTTGATATCGAAATTTTACAGTAGATTCTTCCAACATAAAATGTTTAAACCTGAATATTATTTTAGCCATAAGCATGGGAGGGAATCAAATAAAACTCATATCCTCGTTATTTTAGACAGTAAAGTTAGATCATGGACCAGAAACTTTTTATATCCTAGATACAACGTTTATTTCTGGTTTTGTAATCTGACTATTTGTCAGAAGAGATCTCTTGGCAAGGAGAGAAGATGAATGTTATGTGTATGAAAATCAGTACAGGTAGGAACACCTGTTAGTTCTATCGGGGACAACAAATAAATTCCTATGTCTCCCAGATTCCAGGGATTGTCCGACCTAGACAGTCAGTTCTTGTATAGGGTTATCTGCCCCTGGTAACAACCTACAACGGAGGGAGTAGCGAAGAAGATGAACTTCGGTACGGTCGAATAGGCTAAAATCGCAACGTGTTTTCGGAGTAGTATAAAAACAAATCGATGAAAAGAAAGAGATCTCAGATTAAGCCAGAAAAACTTTCATAAATGCGATGAGCTTCTTTACAAGATCAGATCTTAGTTTGGAACATGGGACTCGTTTGACCAGATGCTATATTTTCTCGATACTCATATAGGGATGTAGCGGCTGGCCCCTTGATCCTAGCAGCAATAAACGGTTTGAGTATCTATACAGATGAATTTTTCTCATATTATAGGGATCTAGAATAGCTAACCTTAAAGTGCTTAGATTCATAAAAAAAAAAACGAAGGAACTTCTTAATATTGCTAAGGAAACAAACAAAATGTATGAGTCACATAATGAGAGAAAAGAAATACGATTTGCTGACGCTCATTATTAAGAGAAAAAGATCAATTAGAAGCTATCAAAACTCTTAGCTGAAATAGAGCTGCAGTGTCTACGAAAATGTTGGCAATTTGGATTGCTAACCTTCATTAAGACACGGCGGACTAAGAAAAAGTTTAAAAATAAGACCTCAACAAATCACAAGGTTCATGTACTGCCTTCATCGATCACCAAATGACACTCACTTTAAAGCGCTTTTTACTTCGCTTGCCACCATCATCGATATTTACAGACTTAAGAACTTAAGTCCTAAATGGTCATCCTAGGCTTCTTTAATGTCCACAGTATCAACTGTTATAATCATTTAAATACCATCGTCGAATAAGGCCATGAATCTTTTACAATTTGTTAGTTGGTCAGAGAGTTTATCGATGAATCCTCGCGGATTCCAGACCGTGACGGTAAGTTTACCAATTTTCTCAACCTTTTATGGTTAATAATCCTGGGATTCACATGTTAGAACATACTTCTTTCTTAGGAATACTACCAGTTATTGTCAAAGGAATGCTAAATCGGGCAAAATTTTACACTACAAATTTGCTAAATGGGAGGAATTCGAGGAATATTTTCGAACTTCCCATAAACATTTGTTTAATCTCTGATAATATACCTGTATGTGCTAAGAATATTTTTGATGTAATTTTGACTGAGATGGAAGCGCATATACCAACAAGCCTTGGTTCGATTGAAAATGTAAAGCGGCTGTTGTTTCCAAATATTTTGCTACAACACCATGAAAACCCTAATGTTAAAAACACGTTTTCCACTATCTCAGTGGTTCAAGACCATCTTAGTAAGTTGGACCACTTACAAGCCCAGATATATTTTTAATTGAACTCATTTCTTTACATTTTTTCCCAGTATTCTCTACAGGCAGTCTAAAATGCCTGATATCGTTTAAGACAGCGTGTCATAAAACATAGCTTAGTGAAGCTGAAGACACAAAAAGGATTCTGTCTAATAAAGTGTTGCAATCGCATTTAAAAAATGTTCTGGCAAACTAACATCAGTTCTTTACCATTTCTTTAATTTATTCAACGAAAAAGAAAAGTTTCCTTCCTACTGAAAATGCCAGTCGCAGCGCCGTCAATAATATCGAAGGTTGTAAGCAAAGCTTTCTATCAAGGTCTTTCAAAGTCTCTGGAAGGATTTAATATTGATAGCGACCACCAATCTGGCTTTCGTAAGCCAAGATCAATTCGATATATCCGAGGCATTTAACCGTCTTTGACTGGATGAATTGTTGACCAAACTGTACCCTTGAATGTGGTATGTCTGAACTATTCTATTTATAAGTTATGAGTTTTACTACGTGACAGTTCCTCGCAAGTAGCAATTGACGAATTTCTTGCAAACACCATCACTATCTACACGGGTATACCTCAGAACTCTGTATTGCCTTCTAATAGCTTTCTTCTTTACATCAACAACCTTTAGAAAAAATCCAATCTATAGTTTTGCTGATGGCCGCATGTTTGCCCCTTTATTTACCATGAGGTTTCCAATGCTAGCTGTCGAAGCATATTTGTTGTGGATATTTCCACAGACAGCAGAATCTTATTTAACTTAACGATAATCTGGAAGACGTTCTGTCTTGGAATAACAGTAACAAAGTAGAATTTAACGTTACAAAAACCCTTTCTAAAAAAGTTAGCTTTGCAGAACTCAGTAGAGTTATTTAGTAACAATATGCTGTGAGTATTTTTATTCAATTTACTAGACATGAACACATACAGAAACAATTATATCTTCTCGTGATAATTTTACGTACAAAGAATCATGGACATTTTTGTACTATAAAGCTATGTATAGCTTTTAGTTACATATAAATCTGAAATTCTACCATATATAAATTACTGATTCCTTGTTTGAGAGTCTGCTTTCAAACAAACTTAACATTTATTAGATTATATCCATACAGAGTCCATGCTAGGAATACACGTGGTGATAATATGTCACATTACGTTAAGCTTGTCACTCCGTGTCTCACTTTCTATAAGAACCCTTTTATATAGGGAACTTTATTTATTCAAGACAGCCCTTGCACTATGCCTAACAAACATTTAAAGTTATTGCAAAATTGATAATTTGATTAGCCGCATGCACACGTTGACCTTGTTTCCATATTTTGTTTAAAAACCTATTTATTTATTACAAGAATTTAGAACATCATATCTAATAAATTAATACCTCTTAATTTGAATTATTTTAATAATGAAGGCAGAAAGATCTCACTACTTCACCTATATCCCTAGATAGTATATTCTAATACTTAATAGGATTAATATGGATGGTTGGTCAAATATTTTAGAATACTAGAATTATTTTGAGGTCCTGTCAAAACAGGCGTACAAAGCCGCTTTGAAGAAAATCACTTAAGAATATTAATTGGGTAAAGGTTTTATAAGAATATATACAAGGACACAAACGTTTTAGTTCTTATCGTTTCATAAGGATACTTGAAATGAGATAATTTTAGGAAAATTAATTTAAAAATCTTTAAAAAATTCAAATTTAGCAAGTACGAAAAAAAAAATTAACTTTTCAATATTCGAAATTGTTACAGGTATTGAAAAATAGAGTTTTAAAAATTATCTTATATAAGATGAACAGCAAAAATTTATCGTATTTATTTTAGAGTAGCTAAACTAAAATATGAAGTAAAAAAAGTTCATAGAAATATAAATTATTGATAAAGTTTCGTCATACTTAAAAAAAGCCTTTTTAGATCCTTTCTTGACGACCAGTTAAAAATTGCTTTACCACCAGAAAGTACGGATGAACCTGGATATTTTTCTATTTCTAAGATAAAATATTATATTTCAACGGTAATTATCTTTTAAAAGCTTATCCACTTTTATTTAAATACTGAGGCATACAACTGAAATCCTTGGGGATGGAGGACGTCAAGAAAAATGCGGAGCGAAGATAGGTTTTCCTAAATACCCTAAAACATAAAAATGCAAAAATCCATTGAAGATATAAGATCTTCAAAACAAATCACTTTTTTAAGCATGTCTAATACTTAGACAATCTCTTCTTATCTCATTTAAAAGAGAGTACAAACTAAAAGAATTATCCAAAGGCTCGAGAATGTTAAACTACAGTATGTTCCTAATTCATTTGTGGCGACCCTAGCCTCGTAGTCGTCATGTCGGCATACAGTATCAAGGGTCCCGTGTTCCAATTCCGGCCGGTCAGTGTACATATTTATTAATTTATTTAAGCTTGGCCACAAACATAAGTAGTAGTTGTTCGAGAAATGTAATAACCCCCGTGGCGGCACTACCGCGTTGTTTTAAAAGGTTCCATGAAATACAAATGTACGTTTTGGAACTTGGACACCATTGACGGATATTACATTTTCGCCGATATACATCTAAAAAGGGTAATCCCTATTCAGCCGCTGAGGTGATCGATAAAAAAAATTGTAAGTACACACAGTAATAAGACACGGAAAGCTAAAAAGAGATATGACGTTAATTGAGGTTGAAACAGATCCCATATGACCAGAATGAAGAATGAGATATATTTTTATTTACTACGCACACTGAAAAGACTGTTATTCGAATGTGTATGTGGGAAATGATATTAGACGTCCTGCAATTTATTTTGTCTTATTTAATGTGAAAAATATTATACAGCTTGTGTTCCAAAAATTGTAAGGGTTGGTACTGCTTGGGAAATTACGTTAATAAACGAGTATTGTGTGATATTAGTAGAGTTAAAATGACTTAGAATAATCTGCTTTTGACCGGCCTTCTTTCTTCCTTACCTGGAGTACGAAAATACTCTGTTTTAAGGGATATCACTTGAAAGGAAGAGGGTGAAAGAAGAAGATTAATTTATAGTTTCAATTGTTATGAGATTTTTTCCAAATTTTTTTATTATAGTATGGGACAAAATGTTTTTATAATTATCTAAATTTAAACAAGAGGCTTGATTGGCTAAAAGGTTACAGGATTTTCTTCGAAAGTGTTGTATTTTACGTTATTTTAATCAGAGTTCTTGGAGTATAGGAATCCTAAAATTATATGATTTTTCACTATTTCTAGTTTTAATAAACAGAGTAGTTTAACATATATTTCTAAAGTCTGCTTACATTTTTTATGATTAATACCTCACCATAGAATATTAGTATATATTTGTTTCCATTAGTCCTAACTATAGAATCATCATTTACATATTCAGCTGTTTCTGAAATTAATTAATTTGAAAAAAATAAACATACAAATAGCATTAAAATATCAGTATTGATTTAATAAATAAACTAGCAAGGACAAAGTTTATAATTGACTATAATTGCAATAAATTTTCAGTTGACAAAAATATGTCAGCACAGTTTCCTCGGGTTTACTGTAACTTATCGCCAAATTTTTAAAACATTGACTGTGATACACAAACAAACATATAAAAACTTTGACAGTAGTTTTATGTTCGCAAATATACTAAATATGAAAATATTTAGTATATTTGCCACATAAGTATATACCGTAAACTGGTTACTTCTGGCACCTAACCTTGTAGGACACTACAAAAGGTTAACTTACTAAACTTCTTTTTGGAGGAAAGATAATAGAATAATTTTATTGTTACAAACCTAGATCAAAAACTGCATAGTTAGTACAAAAATATCTCAGTGATAAAACAAAGAAATCATGTAATGAAAAAATGAATCTTATATAAACAATCAATTTTTAATAAAATTTATTAAAAACTTTAAAAGTTCAACATTGTAGTAAAGTGGCGCAATTTTTTTCACTATGGGGTGTCCCAAAAACCAACATATTCCCTTCGAGGGCTGATAGACAAGCTCATAATTCACCAGAATATGTAAATATAACCTTAGTGAACAATTTTGTATGAAGGGTGAAAGTTAGGTAATTAAAAATTTTTTACTCATGATACTCGCAAAATTTTTTTTCCCCACAGGCTTAGCATAATTAGTTTTATTTTGAACTGTGATGAATAGCAGGATTATTGAGGATTACGTTACAATATTTGTTGTTGCTGCACTCAATATCTCGAAATCTAGCGATTTTTCACTAAGATCATATTTACATATTCTGGTGAGTTATGAGCGTGCCTATCAGCCCTCAAAAGAAATAAGTTGTTTTCGGGAACACCCTGTATTTATTAAATGTTTTGAATTCTGCGAAAAAATTTAGACAACTTTCGTGTAATATTCCTTATGTCAAATATTATGTCAAAGTATGTCAAGTTTCTCAGATATTGAAAATCAATCAATTTTTTACTTTTATCAGATTTTTTAGGAATGCGTTTTAGGATAACCCTACAAGAATTGCTTCTTCTTATTATAGTTCTAATACGCTGTCTAGTGAAGTAATCATTATAACTTTTACATAATCTTAAATTGATAGAATTTTAAACTATTACAATAAAGATGTTGAATTCAGGAAGTCGACAATGTCAATATCCATATGAAGTTTTTTATCAGGTATCCAATTTGAAAGAAATCAACCTTCAAATAAAATTCCAAGTTAAATAATAACTACTCTTATAAGGTACTTCCCTAAATCTATATTAGAGAGTTTTTTCAATGCTTATTTCGGTAGGCCACTGTCTTTATCTTTATTTAAAGCATATACCCACCGTTTTGAGCTTGCGCAGTCGTTAAGGGAAGAAATTATATATAAGGACTCAGCTGTTATCGTTGTTTGACACATGCGCCCACCATTTGGAGCTTGCGCAGTATTCTAACACAATAAGAGAAACCTTTATTAAATATAACGATTTCCCTTATTTAGGAACTTATAAGAGTTAGTTCGTTATTCTTACCACACTGTTTTTAGTGTTCCGTACGGCACACTTATAAGATGACTTCGGTGTCTGTCTGTCTGACCCTTTTTCTCCGAACCTATTTGTCCTAGAAAGTTGAAAATTGGTAATAATATAGGAATTGATGATGACGTAATACCCGTCAACGTTGTTCAAGTACCGAAACAAACATTTTTAGTGTTCCATACGGAACACTTATAAGATCACTTCGGTGTCTGTCTGTCTGTCCATCTGTCTGTCTGTGTGTCTGTCTGTCTGTCACACCTGATTTTCCCCGAAACTATTTGACATAGAAAGTTGAAATTTGGTAGTAATATAGGAATTGATGGCCTCATTAGAGCCATGTAGTTTTGAAAGTTAAATTTTGACTTAAGGGGTTAGTTTTGGGGAGCGAAATCGGAATTGAAAAAATTAATTTTTCACTATTTCTAGTTTTAATAAACAGAGTAGTTTAACATATATTTCTAAAGTTTGCTTACATTTTTTATGATTAATACCTCAGCATAGAGTACTTATCATTTAAAATATCGTGATGCTTGGCATTAATTTTTAGTACAAAAGTCAAATTAAGTTTTTATTTCAAATCTCTATACTTGCAAGGAAAGTATTAGATCAATCCCTTTGCCGATTTTTTTGTCAAAGAATTTGGAATAAAAGTCTTTACAGAAACAATTAACCTTATAAGAGAGCCAGGTCATGTTGCTTAATTTATTAGGGTTATTTGTGCTTTGAAAAGGTAAAAATTAAAAAAAACAATACCAGAATACTAAGTATGTTTGTGGCATGATGGACAGATCTTGGAAATATCTTTTGAGATTGATAATAATGCATGTACTACCCTATATCAGTAGCATCAATAAAAGTTTTATCTTTATAATATAATTTTATATCTTACATTAAAATTCTGGGTTCAATCCGTTCGTCTAACAATGACGCGTACGACGTTTCGCCAAAATCTCATTTGGCATTTTCAAATGCTCCCGCTGCTGCTGCTACTCGATACTGCGATCTTGCTGCTGCTGCCGCTCGAAGCTAACTTAAGTAAGAGTAACCAGTAAAAAAGGAATATGGGTAATCCAAAATGTCCCTTTTTTTTATGGGTCTAGCACACGTGCAGTGTATGTTTGGGAGCGGAGCCCCAAACATGGGAGCAGTATTCCATAGTTGGTCGAATTTAAGCTTTGTAAAGAATTAACAATTGTTGTGGAGTGTAAAGCTTTCTGGTTCGAAATAGTATTCCCAACTTTTGAGAAGCTCTCCTTGCTATGCCTGCAACATGTTCATGTCAGGACATATTTACTCTCAAATGAACGCCCAACAAATTGAGCGACGATGTTAGGGGAATGGAGTGCCCCGACATAACTGTGTCAGGTTCAGCAACGTTAACTTTTTTAGAAAAAACTGCCGCCTGAGTTTTTGTAGCGTTAAATTCCACTTGGTTACTGTCAGCCCAAGATAGAATTTCTTCCAGGTCTTTGTTAAGTTGAACGACCTTCTGCTGTCTGCGGATATTCGCCTGAGCAGCCAATGTCCGAGCATTCAGAGTGAATGAAGAGACAAGCGTACTGTCATCTGCAAAGCTGTAGTTTGGATTCCCGGTCTTTTCCAGCAGATCGTTAATGTAAATGAGAAAGAGAGTAGGAGACAGTCTGGAGCCTTGGGGCACACCGCCGTTGATAGTGAAGGTGTTAGAAAGAAATCCGTCGACCGCCACTCGTAAAGAACATTCTCTGAGGAAACATGAGAGCCACAAACAGAACTTTTCAGAGATGCCACAAGAGCGTAGCTTAGCCAACAGTTCATCGTGCCAAACACGATCGAATACCTTGAATATGTCAAGAGCAACCGCTCGAGATTCTCCAAAGTGTTCAATTGCGTTGTTCCAAACATGTGTTACATAAGTCAGAAGATCTCCTATTGATCTATATTTACGAAAACCATATTGGTGATCGCTAATAATATTGAATCGTTCAAGATATTATAGAAGATGCTGATTGATAACCTTTTCCATGACTTTCGATATTATTGAAAGCAGTGCGACTGGTCGGAAATTATTTGGCAAGGTCTTCTTGCCTATTTTAGGTATCGCCAGAACTGTGGCACATTTCCAGCAGCCTTATTATGACAATGAGGAGTCGGCGGACCAAAAAAATTTTGGGAGGTATTTTTTATGAGGTAATTTACCCTCATTTTGGATGACATTAAGTATCAATACATAGTATAAAGCCAATTACCCCGCCGCGTCTGTCTGCCTACTTGTCGATTTTCTTAGTAACTACTGAACGGATTTTATTCCGGTTTTCACTAATGGATAGAATATTCCACGAAGACTGTTCTGACACCGAAGGAAGAGATACTTAATGTGGTGAATAAAGAAATATTTTAAACTGTCTTAAAAAAATATTTTAGACATATTATTTTTGACTACACTGAATTATAATGAAGAGTTAAACAGTAACAAATTGCGGGATGGGTTGATATATATGTATATATACATATATATATATATATATATATATATATATATATATATATATATATATATATATATATATATATATATATATATATATATATATACATATATACATATATATATATATATATATATATATATATATATATATATATATATATATATATATATATATATATATATATATATATATATACCAGATATACAAGTAGGAAATGCGGATTTTTTTTTTTTTAAATATGTTAAATTCGGAAGAATGATAAAAAGTGCTTTATTCAAAGTATGCTCCATCGCTTGTTATACATTTTTCCCATCTTTCGGGCAATTTGTGAATACCACGCCAGTAAAAATCTTCCCCTTTTGCTGCGAACCATTCATCGAGCCATTTTTTTCACATCTTCGTACGAACCAATGCGCTGCTTAGCAAGTGCGTGACCCATCGATGCAAACAAGTGGTAATCGGAAAGAGCCAAGTTTGGTGAGTAAGCCACATGGGGTAGAACTTCCCAGCTGAGTGCTTTCAACGTGTCGCGAACTGGTTTTGCCGTATGTGATGGAGCATTGTCATGAAGAAAAATGACTTTGTGTTGCCTCTTTCAGTATTCAAGCCTTTTTCAAGCAGCGAACGGTTCAAATCGGTCAATTGTTGTTGGTAACGTTTAGTATTAACCGTTTCCCCAGGTTTTAATAGCTCAAAGCGATTCGGTCTTGCGGTCGATGTGGATGGTGCGCCTGGGTCTACCCATGATTTTTTGCGCTTGGGATTCTCAAAATAAATCCACTTTTTATCCCCTGTAACTATACGATGCAAAAACGACTTTCTTTTGTATCGAGCGAGCAAAATGTCTCACGTGTTTTTGCGCTTTTCCATTTGCCTGTCGTTCAACTCATTTGGTACCCATCTACCGATCTTCTGAATCTTTCCCATCTCTAGTAGCCGACTGGAAACAGCTTGTTGACTAACACCCAATTGTTCGGCGAGTTGTTTTTGTGTTTGCGAATCATCTTCGTCCAACAATGCTTGCAATTCCACATCTTCGTATTTTTTTGGCGGTTTTCCACATTCCTTGTCTGCAACATTGAAGTCACCACTTTTGAAACGCCGAAACCATCGTTCACACGTATCTTGCGATGGAGCATGTTCACCATAAGCTTCTCGAAGTAATCGGTATGATTCAACAGCAGTTTTCTTCAAATGAAAACAAAAAATTAACGCTGTCCGCGAATGCTCTTTGTTCGGTATAAGTTTCGACATAGTGAACATAACAACACTATGCACACACTTTTCCAATTTATCACTCGTGCGCGTCTGACACTTGTTGATGGCACAACAAAATGGCGCAGTGTCAAATCTTTATAGCACAAACTGCATTGATACACCATCTGTTGTCTGAAATCCGCATTTCATACTTGTACACCTGGTATATATATATATATATATATATATATATATATATATATATATATATATATATATATATATATATATTCACTAATGGTTAGGGTATTCCACAAAGACTGTTCTGACACCCAAGGAAGAGATACTTAATGTCGTGAATAAAGAAATATTTTAAACTATCTTAAAAAAATATTTTAGACATATTATTTTTGACTACACTAAATTATAATGAAGAGTTAAACAGTAAACAAAGTGCGGATGGGTTGATATATATATATATATATATATATATATATATATATATATATATATATATATATATATATATATATATATATATATATATATATATATATATATATATATATATATATATATATATATATATATATGTATATGTATATGTATATATATATATATATATATATATATATATATATATATATATATATATATATATATATATATATATATATATATATATATATATATATATATATATATATATATATATATAAATATATGTATATGTATATGTATATATATATATATATATATATATATATATATATATATATATATATATATATATATATGTATATATACACTGTCTTTGATCATTTGTATAAGTAATAGTTTTTCCTGGTGAAGAATAATTTTATTCACAATTAGTACAAATGGACTGTAATTGTCACAAATCCCGTATATAAATAATAATTTTACGACCTATATTGCTCTATATCACTCGTATAAGTAAAAAAACGATCTCCTGGTGAAAAATTCTCTCATATTTCTTGAAAAACATAATTGTCTATTTTTATCACACAACCTGTGTGAAAAAAATTTCGAAATAAAATTCTTCATTATAGGCACAGATTTATCAATTTAAAAAAATATAAACAAAATTATTTTAAGTAAATATCTTCCTTGTTTTAGTTTTAACTGTTCGTTCAAAAGTATGCCAAGATGTAAGGCCATGAATTGTTTTTATCTATTTTGTAATAATTACAAGCAGAATACAAGACGACGTAGAATGTTTGCTATTCGAGGTAGAACGCACAAATGGGTAGCGCGAAATTGCTAAGCGAATCTTAAAAAATTCCGCTTAGAAGTTATTTAACTTAAAATTGCTTTCCTTTATACTCTAGTGTCCTACTTTCGTTTTTGAAGTTGTTTATTGTGCTAATTCCATTTTCTATATTTCGTCTTTCGAAAAGTTAATATATCGACGTTTAATAAAAAAATAAAAAAAATCGGTTAAGTGCAAGTTAGACTTTTTTTTTATGGGTCTAGCACACGTGCTGCAGGTTAGTCCCTAAAGCGCTCCAGGAGCGGCATGTGTGCGGAAAAAGCGATCCACGTTGTTCTTGAATCGCTGTAAATTGTACTCGGAGGGAAACACAGCGCTGGGCAAATTATTCCAAAGGGATTACGTTCTTCATATAAAAGACTGCGTTGTACGCGGAGTAACAAGCTGAACCTCATACGGATGTGAAGCACCAGCACGACGTGTATTTCTAACATGTACTTCGAACACTTTCCATGAAAATACTTGTAGAACAGACTCAAGTCGCCCTTCGTCGATGTTCCAGCGAATCAAGACTTGCGCAATTAGTGTTTGGTACCGTGACTGCTTTTAAAATGAAATATAATCCTTATCCAGGCTATGTTAATTAGGTTCTGACATCTTAAGATCCAATATGTATTTGCACGAGTTGTCTTTGCTAATAATGTATAATAGTTATATATTCTTAGCTACCTCTCAACCAATAAATCAATCTAGCTTAATTTAGAATCTAGTAATAAAAGTGGAAAAGAAATATTTACTATCTAAATATTTGTTGAATTGTATCCAAATAAAATAAAATTATTTTATGGCCGTACCTATCCATTGGTCGCCAAATGTTTAAAGCAGTAGCTTGTTGTCCCGGTTATATTCACCTTCACCATTTTGTCGGTCAAATAGTTTATTTTTATATCAGCTAAATTATCAAACGTAATGAACTCCTGATAATTTGTGCTCAATCTGTACTTTATGGAGATTATTCCAGAATTTTTTCAAAATTTTTTAATCAGTACTTTTCCAGAAAAAGGGAGACACATCAAATTTCGGCAAATTCTACACGGGAAAGTGTGCATTCCATCATATATATTTTTGAACTCGTGTTTTTACAAGCTTTCATTTGACACCCCACTAGATGACCTGGTAACTCATTTCACTTTTTATTTCACCCCATCTACCAGATAAATTATCAAACGTAATGTACTCATGAAAAATTTCACTCAATCTACACTTTATGAAGAATATTCCAGAATTTTTTCAAAATTTTTTGATCGATACCTTCCGAGATAGGGTGGGGGGACAGAGATTTTTGGCAATTTTTTAAAAATATTACAAAGAAAATTGTGCGCAAGCATTACATCATACATATTTTTGAACTCGTGATTTCACAAGCTTTCATTTGACACTCCACTCGATAACCTAGTAAAGAAAAAATTTTTTTTCCTATTTCACCTCCATATACCAGATAAATTATAAAATATAATGAACTCGTGATAATTTTCGCACAATCTACACTTTATGAAGAATATTTCAGAGTTTTTTTTTATCAGTATCTTTCAAGATAGGGTGGAGGGGCAGAGATTTTTGGCCATTTTTTTAAAAATAATACAAAAAAAAAGTGTACGCAAGAATTACATCGTATATATGAGTTTTAACAAGCTTTCATTTGGCATCCCAGTCTATGACTATCGATTTTTTTTTTACTTCCCCCTATAACCCTTAAGTCAAAATTTAAGTTTCAAAACTACACTGCTTCGATTGGGTCATTAATTCCTATATTTGCGCCAAATTTCAACTTTATATGTCAAATAGTTTTGGAGCAAATCGGGCGTGACAACCGGACACTAAAGTGATCCCATAATAGTTCCGTACGGAACACTAAAATTTGTCCTTTAGGCACTTGCCACATTTTAGCACAATCCAGATTTAAATATATCTTTTGTCGCCATTGTGAAAATATTTAGACCGATGTATATATTCAGTAAGTATTTGTTTAAAATAAATTGAAAATTTTAACGTATTTCTTAAGAATTGCGCAACAATTTATGACACAAAATTAAAAATTGATTGTTTTAACGGTATATTATTATATTATTTTCGTAAATTAAGACATTTTGCTTTTTTAATGGATTTACTCGATGAGTTTTCATAAACCCATTTAAGGCTTTACTAAATAGGACCTCATAATTTATATTCACTTCATTAATTCCCTTAAGGATATTTAAAATAATCCTACTATTCACCGATTGGTTCATATACGAATTACTTACCAAATAGGATTATGTCATTTTGTTTTAAATAAAGCCTATTAAACATAAGTGTAAAATATGTAACATGACGATCCTAATGATAAATTATATATATATATATATATATATATATATATATATATATATATATATATATATATATATATATATATAGTCAGTTCAAAGTCTCCATACACCACCTGCTTTCTGTACTAATTTTCGGTTATGTTTAGCTAATTAATTGGAACTATGAGAAAACATGTTTAAATTAACCAACTTAACCAACGGGGATTAGTATTAAAAACAACTATGGAACATTTTATTTAGATTTACATCATTGTTATAAAAATGTAAACAAAATTAATGTCAAAAAAGTCTCCATACACTGAACAATTACCAATAATAGTTTGAGGGAGTTTAACGAAAAATAACAACTTGGTTTAAACTAATATTTAGTGGGGCCGCCGTTGTCTTGCTTGCAAGCAGATTTCTAGTAACTTCCACTGGCATGTTCTCCCATTCGTTCAATATTCTGTTTTTAATTCTTCTCTGTTTGAAACATGATGTTTACGAACGCGCCGTTTAAGTTTTTCCCATAAATGCTCGACGGAGTTAACATCGGGTACTTGCGCAGGTGTATGGATCATCCATTCTCACACCAAGTTTGCGATATGTTTCGAATCATTGTCCTGTTGAAAAATCTATCTTTTTTCAAGTGCTAATTTTTGGACACTGTCTCTTCAATTGTCTCTCAAAATGTTCAGATAAACATGCTGATCCATGGTACCATTAATAAAATGTAAATTTCCAACCCCTCCAGCGGACATGCATCCCCAAACCAGAACACTGCCACTCCCTTGTCTCACCGTGGAACAAATGTCGGAAGCAGTATTCTTATTTCTCCAAACCTTAATTCTGCTATCAGACCCAAAAAGGTTAATTTTAGTTTCATCACTAAAGATTACGGATTCCCAAAATTCAGGAGGTTTAGTAACGTATTCCCTAGCAAAAGCTATCCGGTTTTTGCGATTAGCTTCCGAAATTAACGGCTTCTTCCTGGCTTAACACCCCTTATAGCCTGCCCTGTGTAAACAATTTCTCACTGTTTGTGAACAAACATTTTGCGAAAATAGTTCCCGTACTTCTTCTTTTAATTTTGGTGCACTTTTCTTGGAATCTATAATTAATCGTCTGACAATACTGGCCTCTTCACGTGGAGTCAGTTTCTTGGAAAGACCGGAGCATGGTCGAATGTTATAAGAACTCGTTGGTTTATACTGGTTTACAATGTACTGAACAGTACCCACTGCAAAATTACTAGCAACAAGTGACAGATTATAAAGTATGGCCGAAAATTATTCATTTGTTTTCAGTTTAGCGAGCAATAGATAACTTGATAAAATCCGGCTGACTTGAACTAACTTGAACTAAAAAATTTCTTTTCATTTATGGTTAAACCGATAAAAATAGAATATTATGTCAAAATTCTAAAAAGCGTTATATTTCTCACCTATTTCAAGGCCTTCAGGATCAAGTTTTATGTTAAATTATCTTATTATTACGTTTGTTTGGTAATATTTACAAAATTAAATTGTCAAAAACCAGAGGCAACTATGTAGATAGCTAGAGGGTTCAGACTCAATTTGTAAGAAACCAAAACCTAGTACTAAATAGCCCCGATAGGTTGGATTTTGATTATTAATTTATTATTTACTATTATAATATTAAGTACATGAGACTTGCAATTCCCAATTTGATGCGTATTTATTTCCAAATTACTTTGATTTACTGTAAAAATATATATATATATATATATATATATATATATATATATATATATATATATATATATATATATATATATATATATATATATATATATTTATATATATATATATATATATATATATATATATATATATATATATATATATATATATATATATATATATATATATATATATATATATATATATATATATATATATATATATATATATATATATATATATATATATATATATATATATATATATATATATATATATATATATATATATATATATATATATATATATATATATATATATATATATTTATATATATATATATATATATATATATATATATATATATATATATATATATATATAAATGTATATACATATATATATATATATATATATATATATATATATATATATATATATATATATATATATATATATATATATATACATATATATATATATATATATATATATATATATATATATATATATATATATATATATAATTTAATATATATATGTATATATATATATATATATATATTCAGTTTTTTTTTATTTGGTATGTCCTTTTCTTAATTTAAATCCCTAAGACGATTTAGAGATAAATTAATTAAAGTTGAATTGAATTATATAGGAGTAGGAGAGAGTAAGCCAAAAACTCTTTATTATGTCGATGGTGAGGGGTCGACTAGACTAGGTCAAAAAGTTCTTATTGGCTTATTATTACTATGGCGATGAGGAGTAGGCTAAACTAGGCCAAAAATTCCTTATTGGCAAAGGGGATAGATTTCATAGTAATGAGGAGTCGGTTAGCCAAAATGTCCTTATTATGTCCATAAGGGGTGGGCTAGCCAGAAAGCCCTTATTATGGCGGCGATGAGGGGTAGGCTAGCTAAAAAGTCCTTATTATGGCGGTGATGGCAGCTAGACTAGGTCAAATAGTTTTTATTATTTGGATGATGAGGGGTAGGTTAGACTAGGCCAAAAAATCCTTATTGGCTTATTACTATTATGACGATGAGCGGTAGGATAGACAAGGCAACAAAGTCCTTATTACCTTATCATTATTATGACGATGACGGATAGGTTAGAATAACCCAAAAAGTTCTTATTGGCTTATTATTACTATGACGATGTAGGCTAGACTAAACCTACAGGTATTACATGTATACCAAATTTGAAGGTTGACACAGTGACGAAAGTGAAAAACTATGTTTTTTGTGATCTCGGATCCTGAATCGTAAGGCAATGCAAGAATCTCGAACAGTGATTTTCACGTAAATACAAAGTGCCCTTCTGCAAAGAAAGTTAAAAACTTGAACCAACACATAAAAATATGTGTCCAACCGAGAAAAAAAATAGTAAAGTGGTTCATCCAGTATTTCCCTGGTAAACATGCAGTTCTAAAATTTTTCTGTGATTTATTAAATAAATAGAAAAATTGAGAAATGGAATGAAATAGAGAAACAATAACATAATAAAAAATTTCTCCACTTCAAGACCCTTCCTCACTTTTTTAACCCCTTAATTGATTGACAGTATAATTATTGCTTACAATTTGTTCATTATTTCAATCACCAGCCAGTAAAGCCTCTAATGATATTATTGAAAGTATATAAAGTTTGCCTTGTCGCACCACTTTCACCCGCTTCCTCAAAGCGAGATTGCTCAAAAATTGTAGCTTCCTTTTTCACTTCACGAAATAAAATATTTGAATCGACATATCATTTCATTGGGAAACTAGTTTTTCACGAAAACCATATTTCCCTTCGTGAGAACAACCTGGAATAAAAAATTAGTCAATATATGCTTTTTCTAGCCAACAAATATAAAATTATATTGACTTAAACATTCTAGAAACCATTAATACCACAATTGTTCATTTTTTATATTGTT
>JAHKBH010001633.1:0-25000 GCA_019049505.1 Pachyrhynchus sulphureomaculatus
AGGTCGCTTGGATCTCCAATAAGATATTAGAGTGGACCTCACAATCGCCTGACGCCCACTCTATAGAAAACGTTTTGTCCCTTGTAAATAGAAAGCTCAGAGGAAAGACCCTATGACTCAGTTGTCTCGCCAGATTCGAAAAATTTGCAGAGTATGCAGAAAATCTCGTCGACAGCATGCCTCCAAGATGCCAGGCGATTATTGATGCAGAAGGCGATTGGACAACTTTCTAAGGTAATTGCGTCATTGTTAGCACACCAAAGAATACATTGATGGCAAAAAATGTTCTCGAAACACATTTTTTCAAGAATACGAGCGGTGACGTTCTTACTTGACAGACTGTAGTTAAAGACAAAAAGCTAAGTAATTTTTCTTCTAAAATATATCATTGAGGAGATAATTGAACAAAAAATTGAAAATTTCGCTTATGCCCATTGCTCTCCACCTAATAATCTTGTGAGTAGGGCCGACCAATCAATTTTGTTTGGACGAAAAAAAAGAGTATGTAAATTAAATACATTTACTATCTCACTAAAGAATTTATATTTATCTGTTACCTACCCAGATATATTTATATATGTTTCTTATATATTGATACTTTACTACCAGACATCGACTAGATGAATGTTATCATATCTTGCCGTATAAATCAGACACTGGACGGCTCGTATGGAAAGACCAAGTGACAGTGGCCATGCGTAAGGCAAATCAGCTCCTAGAGAATCGGTACCTGCTTTTGAACCATCGAGGTAAATTATCAACTCATAACAAGTTGCTTATTTCCAACGATTAACAGGCTACGGCTACCAGACATGGTGCTAAATGTCTGGAAAGCATCGAGCCAAAGTCAAAACAAAACACTACGTATCACAGCAGGAGCTCCCTAGTTTGTCTGCAACAAAGATTTGCATAGGGAGTTTCAAATGCCCACGATAAAAGAATTCACCGGAAATACCCAGCTTCACTTTCTTGAGAAAACAACAGCTCATGCTAACCCTAAGATAGCTAACGCCTTCAGACACAACGCAAACGTCGGTAGTCACCACTTACGAAACTCAGACCTACTACAAATAGATCAACAATAGACATGACTAAAACTCGAGTACCAAGACGAACTATATTACGTCCTTAGTATAAGGAATAATCGTAACATTATAAGAGGAATAAAGGGTCGCAGATTCAGCTCATAAGGAGGTTTAGTAGGTATATCAGCCACTTCGGATGGAAGACCACCACATAACTGGAGTATTGTGGGGCACCCTTAAGGTGACGCAGACTGCTTCATTATCCATAAGGCGGATTCCTCCATTTATTATTCTATATGAATTGCATTCATTTCTTATGGGATCTATCACAATCCTTCTAGCGGGACCGCTAAGCGGTTGAAAACGATATAGAGTTAGAAACATTGGCAAGAATAGGATTTATAGATAATAATGTATTTTTTCCGGTCGAAAAAAGCTTATTTGCTTTTGGGTTATAAGATTAACATGGCTTTTTCTGCAAAGCTACTTTATAATTTTTTTCTTTTTATAAATAGTATAATTGTTGAACTGCGTAGCTTGAAAACAAATTAAGTGTCTCAGATTCTTTATATCGAAAGGTATCACTAACAGTTTTGTCTTCTAAATCTGTTAATGCTCCGAAAACATTAAATTTTATTGTATAAACAGCTCTTCTATTTATATGAAATATGTTACATTTGATTCCAATCAGTTTTATTAGATAGAATCGCAAAACTAGGATAAAATTACTACCCAGGAGGATAAAAATCTTATAAAACAGTATATCGGTTCAATTGAGAATATGTTTTTGTTAAAATTTCCATTTCATGTAACAACGGTGTACAAAGAAATACTTGGCTTCAAGACTAGGTTACAAGTAAGTATCAAATAGACATTGTATTCTAGAAATGTAGCTGTAAACACTCCAAAGAAGAGGATTATAAATGGACCCCTGTGGCTGGTAAACGACTCAATCGGATTGTTTACGCCTTGTACCGATACCGCTTAAAACCATTATCCAAGAAAATAACAATGGCTTTTTTACTGTTGTGTATGTGACAGCATCGCGTAACCACAAAGCCATTTAATCCTACTAATGATGTGTTTCTAACCACTTCTAGGCTATCTAGTATACATAGGCGTACTGTTGTTTTATACTAGCCTTTAAAGAAATATACAAAAGTAATTATTAAAGTTCTATCTAAAAGTTTACGTTAAATGGAACAATTATTTTAAGTTTAATAATTAATCAAATTTTATTATTAATGAACATGTCACATTAGAAATAATACTCTTTGGTGAGTAACTTTATTAAACGTGTGAAGAAAGCTCCTCTAAAAAATGCTAGAATTTATATTTTTCCATTTTCGAATAATCGTGGAATGTCAATCTATTCTTTTGTTGCGGTATGTAGAATTACACTCGCAAAAATGTACCGCTAAAGACATCATTGATGAATAGAGGATTCCTATTTCCTCACCTACAAAAGGACTTTTTCTTAATTAAATTAATAAAAATATTTAAAAATGTTAAGAAATACGCGGAACAGACTTTTGAGGATGAAAGAGATGTTAATACATTTAATAATACATGTAACAGTGGACCCTCCATTATGTTCGAGGAAGTTAGAAATTCAATAAAGGAGATGAAAGATGGGAAATCAGCAAGACCAGATAACTTCAGAACTTTAACAACAACAAATAAATTGGCTAACAACATATTTGACATCGTCTACAATACGGGCTAAATTCTACTAAATGAGTTAAATCCACATTTATAACACTACCTACCAAATGAGAAAAAATGTGAAGACTACAGGATTATTGCAATCATGAGCCATCTTCTGAAAGTCTTTCTCAAAATAATACTTAAAAGAATTTATAAAAATATGGAGAACATACAACCTCCACACAATTTGGCCTTCGGGATGCCTTGGGAACTAGAGAAGCACTGTTCTCAACTCAGGTCCTATTGCAACGTTGCAAAGACGTTAGTTGCGACATATATGTTTTGCAAAAGGCTTTTGAATGAGTTAAACATGATAAACTTACGTTAATTTTAAAAAATACAGATCTGGATGGCAAAGATCTTTGTGCTATCCACAACCACTATTATAATCTGTTTGCAACAATCAAAATAGATCAACAAATAATAGAAGAAATTATCATAAAACGAGGTTTACGACAAGGTTGTGTGTTGTCCCCTCTGCTATTTAATGTTTATTCGAAATACATTATAAAAATTGCCCTAGATGATCATCGACTCATGAATGGTGAAAGTCTCAATAACATCAGGTACGTGAACGACACTCTCATCTTCGCAGATAGCTTGGAAGGTCTTCAAACTCTCTTAACACGTATAGCAGAGATCAGTCAAAGATATGGTTTAGATTTTAAAACTAAAAACCAAATATATGGTAAACAGTAAAAATAAAATTCACCATGGTCAATTAACAATTAATCAACAACCAATAGAACACGTAAACTTGCTTAGGTAGAAATATAAATGACCAGTGGGATCATTCAAGAGAAATCAGGCACAGGATCGAAAGGTCCAGGTCAACTTTCGTCAGAACGCGCACCATCTTCAGCAGTCACAATCTTCCACTCAAAATTAAAGTACGGCTATTAAGATACTATGTGTTTACGGTTCTCCTCTATAGGGTAGAATCTTGGACATTGATAGAGGCAACCATGAAAAAGAACGATGTGTTGTTACAGGCGTGTGTTAAGAATATCGTGGGTGGACCATGTTTCGAACCAGCAGGTGTTGCGCGGAATGAACAAAAAATGTCAACATTATCACAATTATCAACATAAAGCACTGGAAGCTTGAATATTTGCACCTCATGATGCGGACCGACCACCAATACAAGCTGTTACAACTTATTCTGCAAGGAAAGGTGCAGAATTTACGGAAGTAACCACTACACAACGTTTCAGAATGTCAGTCGACAAAGTTAAAATAGCTACGCTAATAGTAAACATCCGAAACGAATAGGCACCACAAGAAGGTTCGTTTTGTTACACAAAAAAACTCCCCTGAAACTGAAATTAAAAATTGTGAAAGTTTATTTGTTTACTGTTGCCTACAGCAATTTTTTATTTATTTATTTATTTTTAATACACTTCTAATCTGCACACCACTGTTATATTTAATGTGGTTAATTCGGGTACATGTTAGGTGCGAATATTATTAACAACTCGACGCTTCTAGTTAAAAATGGCCTACATATTTAACTCCACAGGGGGTGAGTATGAGGATCGAATGAGGAGGAAAGGTGTTTGACCGTTTTTATGATGTTATATTCTTTAAAACACTATTCAAGTACCTATTTCTCGCTTTTTCCTACATTGTATACCTGGCACAATAAACCACTGTAAACAAACTTAATACAAAAATTTGGTGTAAAGAAATATATATCTACTCTTTCTTTTTGAGATACTCCATAGGTATTGCTTAAGAACTTTGAATTTTTGAGGAGTATACTTTTTTACTTTCCTTGCTCAACGGAAGTATTGTATCGTAAATCTCCTTTTATAGTCTGCCTATTGCACGATACCTCTAGAACTGAGATATAAACTTTAGGAGGTAAAAGGGGTGTATTGACATATTCTACGCTTTTAGTAATATAATGAGAAATTTTTCATTACATTAGGCTGAATATTGAAAAAATTTTTAAATATAAGTATTTTAGTTCAACATATATCGGATTAAATGAAAGGTAGAAGAAGTAGTTATAATATGTCCTCTTCGGGATTTTTAGAATCCAGGAATCTGAAAATTAAGATAATTTTAACAATATGTAGGGGGAAATGTTAAGTTTCAGTTGTAAATGCAGCTGAAACCCCTCTGTGTTCAATTTTCTTTTGTGATTAATATCTCCCCACCAAATACTTTAAATATCAGGTTTTAATGCTTGGAGTAAGTTATCTTTAGTGTGTATTTATCTCAGACCTGTATATTTGCGATGAGAATAAATTTTAGTGTTCCGTACGGAACACTTATAAGATCACTTCAGTGTCTGTCTGTCTGTCCGTCTGTCTGTCAGAGCCGCTTTTCTCCGAAACTATTTGACGTAGAAAGTTAAAATTTCGCATTAATATGGGAATTGATGGTCTCATTAAGGCCGCGTAGTTTTGAAAGTTAAATTTTGACTTAAGGAGCTAGTTTTGAGGGGCGAAATTGGAAGTGAAGAAAAAAATTTTTTACCGGGTCATCGAGTGGGGTGTCAAATGAAAGCTTGTAAAAACACGAGTTCAAAAAATATATATAATGTAATATTTGCGCACACTTTTCCTTGTATTATTTTTAAAAAACCGCAAAAAATCGCTGTCCCCCCCCCTTATTTCGAAAAGTATTGATCAAAAAATTTTTAAAAAATTCTGGAATATTCTCCACAGGATGTAGATTGAACGAAAATTATCTTACCTTATCATTACCTTTAATACTTTATCTAGTATAAAAAAAAAATTCTAAGTCATAAGTTTTCGGTAAAGATCGGAAAAAACTTTGCTGAAAATTCATTTGGGGTGTGTTTGGCGAAGTCATTGATATTTTATACCCCCGTAACAATTTTTTTTATTTTAAAAGCAATGAACGTACGGAACACTAATTGCGCATGTCCGACTCGCACTTGGCCGGTTATTTCTCAATGATTACAATAAATATTTTTGAAAAATATGTTGACAGGATAAATACGATTGCTCTTATTTCATATTATATGGAAAAAATATAGTAAATACAGGATTAGTTTAAAAAAAATAAACTTAAAGTATTCTAAGATTAAAAGACAACTATTAACTTTTGTCAAAAAATTTTGGTGAAAGAATAATGTGATAGATATAACGACTGGAGCTCGTTTTTAGAAAAGACAAGACTTATTATGTTAATAACAAGCTCAAATTTTGTTGAAATTTTGATTTATATTTTCTACTCACTTTTCATTCGCTATGACTCTGGTTTTGTTACCAGTAGAAATATTTTTTAAAACGATCTTCAGTCATTTCATATTTAATTGTGCTAATAATTTATGAGAAAAGGACTTTTTTAGTTGATAGTTTTCTTAAATTTTAAGTTTCATTTTTGATGCTTCCGTATATTTATCAGAGTTCAGTTGAGCATAACATGAATCATTTGGTTCCTTTGATGAGCATACCAAAAATTTCACAATATCCTTAATGTAACTTCATGGCTTGTATATAGAAGAATATTTCTTCCTGAAATTTTCGGGAATTAATGAAATTTGGCCTAATTAGTTGGTGCAGTTGCAACTTTTATTATCTATATATTCCCACAAAATACCCATAAACAATGAAAATACTTTCCTATTTTTTGTTTGTTTTTGTCATAGTAACGGTTCTTTTATGCTGTTGTAAGTGAATATACATATACTAGATGGGGATAAGGGTGCACATCTTATCGCCTCGAAACATCATTACCGATTTCATTAGGTAATCTTCACTGGTTTACGGATTTGTATATCGTGAGTCCAATGCCAGAAGTATAAATATACAAAAAGTAATTATAAAAAACCTAGGTTTTGTTCGCGTAGTGTATGTTAATTTATTATTATTAAGTTATAGTATATAAGATATTTTATAAATTTAATTTTGTGTGTAAATAGAAAGCTGATGATAATTTTAGTGAATGGTTTGGTCGTCCGTCGTAACCATATACATTGTAGCTTAAAACTGCAGGGCTCAGGAGCCCCATGATACTGGCCACAAACCCTACTGCGTTTTAAAATAACGGCATTTCTAATTTGTGTAGACGTAAAACTCTGTTGTTGTATACCGTAAGTATTATTTTTCGGCATTTCTAACCAGCGTAATTGTCAAAGGACCCCGCACATTTCTTATGGGAAGTGGCCCTCGGTGAAATTGTCTGAAATCGATATATGTTATTCCTATCGAACTCCTGATCAAAAGTTTCCATGGGCACAAAGTCAGAAAATGGACAGTTTTTCAAATATCGTGGATAGAAAGACGATTTTCGGAGATCTTGTCAACAGCAGCGTAGAGCCGTAAGGTTGTTTATGCGCCGTTCTTCGTGGTATACGGGACTTTTTTCGGTCGCTGATTTCAAATCTGGTGTCAAGAATGACATTTGACAATTGGTAGCTGTCAAAAAACTGTCATTTCTGATTGCTAATAAAATGAACATAGATCGGGGCCTGTTTACGGTCGCTGATTCCAATTCCAGTGTGAAAAATGATATTTGAAACTCGGCAGTTATCCACAAAATGTCAACTCACCTCACTTGTGACAAAATGTTCATCAAGCTAACGTGAAGTTGCCACAATCAAATCTTCTAAATACCACCATGAATGCGATAAATCGTCCGCCAGAATGAGGGTAAATATTGTAAAGCACCCTACAGTGAGTGGCAAGGGGACTCGCGATAATGAAGCAGCCCAATCGCGAGAGCAACGGGGACTCACCCTAATCAAGCACCCTAATCAAGCACCCTAATCGTGAGAGGCACGGGGACTCACCCTAATCAAGCACCTCAATCTTGAGAGGTACGGGGACTCACCCTAATCAAGCACCCCAATCGTGAAAGGAACGGGGACTCATAGTAAACAAGCACCCCAAAGGGAGCAGAAATCTACTACGTCCACGTCGTTGTTCTCGGGTAATGCCAAAAGTAGATAAAAAAAAACCCTCTGATATATTCTGATGAACATTTTGTTACAAGTGAGGTGAGTTGACATTTTATTGGTAGCTGCCAGGTTTCAAATGTCATTTTTGACATCGGAATTGGAATCAGCTCCCGTAAAACTTCCCGCTGTACATTCTAATGGGCATTTTATTAGAAATAAGGCGAATTGACAGTTTTTTGACACAGCTGATGTCAATTTTTGACGCCGGAGAATGGCGCATAAACAACCTCAGGGCTCTACGCTGTTGTCGACAGGATCTCCGAAAATCGTCTTTCTACCCCCGATATCTGAAAAACTGTTCATTTTCCGACTTTGTTCCCATGGGAACTTTTGATCAGAATCTCGAAAAGAACAACATATGTGTTATATTGATTTCAGACAATTTTACCGATGGCCACTTCCCATAAGAAATGTGTAGGGTTCTTTAGCTCTACTAAATCGGGAATTCTTAACACTCCAAGCTCACTTAAGAATTGCCGGGCAATGACAGTCAAATTTTTATTTTTGCTAACCATGACTGTTGTGCTATTGATTAAAACTATCTAAAAAGTAAAAATAAAATATAATTAGTACACTGCTTTTTCATACCCTTTTAACTTTATAAAATCCTACCGTCCTTGAGCAGGAACTTAGGCTTATAAGATGTAATAATGACCTGAAATTGTCATTGGCTTGATAGTTCTTCATCTGAAAATTAGATTTGATGTGCGAGCACATTGGTTTCTCCGTAAGTTTTATATATTTTCGCAAATTTGTAAAATCCTAATACCGTTATTAGGCACGGTGTGTTTCCCTATTTTTCTGGAGGAAGTAACTTATATTAATTGTAGCCTAATTAATTACTTTATTATTGAGACTAAAACTATTAAGAGCGAAAGCAATATTTAAACATCTAGGACTTGCTCTGAAAATATCTTTATTTTCACTTTTAAAACTAAGATAATTATCACCATTGCCTTATTTTCAGGTATAAATATATTTTCACTTAGATCCAGACGATTGCCTCGCACAGATTTGTCATTACTATACGATTTCGGGTTAGAAATGTTCAAGAATGGAGATTATTATATCTGGGAGGTATTGTTTATGCCACTGACCTCAACATCTAATAAATATTAAGAACTAATGCAAAGAATAAATTTAGCCTTCAAGATTCTGAAAGTATAAGACTCTTGAATCTCCAGTCACCATACCGGCATCATTGGCTTCGTGTTTAAAGACGAAATAACGCTAATGAATTTACGTTATCGAGAAAGTCTCGAGTTTCCAGTTGTTAACGTAACCCCACCCAAGGTAGCAACTGTTCAAGGTCTCGATAAAGAGCTGCTCATATTACACGAATTGTGTAAAGAAAGAGGAATCTTTAAAATTTTTGTTAAGTGACATTTAGTCATTTGAGAACAAGAATTTTAGATCAAATAGAATATCACTGAGTTGACTCGAATAAGCTGCTAAAACACTTCTCATAAGTTACCACAAAATCAAAACTTATTTAGAGAAAAATGAAGAATAGCCAGATCAATATAGATATTTCCAATGTATGACATCTCAAAAAGGAAATACAAGGACAAACTTGAATGAAAAGAACAATCCACTAACGTCATTGCTAAGATAAATACAAAAAAGTCGGAAAATTATAACCAAAATATAATAATAACAATAACTGATGAACACCATAATATCTTTGTTTGATGTCTCAGATATCTCTCTGTCATGCCACTCGTTCCACTCTAGTTTTCTTAAGTTTACTGCTCTTGACATTTCCTTTTCTCAGGTTTTCCAAGTTTCTTGCGATTTAGTGGTACTCATTTCGTACCATCTTCATAGCGGTAATACAATCTTACATCTGTTATCTGTAATTAAATTAAAACAACTTTATACAAGAGTTAAAACACCCAATACCAAAGAACAAACTTCCAATGTGATCTACAAAATCCCATACAAAGACTGCCGATCCTGTTACATTGGACAAACGTCCCGCAGCATAAAGGGAAGGTTAACTTCACACAGGAGTCACTGTAGAAGGGGTCTCAAATCTTGTTCCCTCATAGGTAGTAGTTGTTTGCAGAAATGCAATAACGTCCGTGGCAGTACTACCGCGTTGTCTAAAAGGTGTCGTGAAATACAAAAATGTATGTTTCGGCACTTTGACAACGTTGACGGTTATTACGACATCCCCGCCGGTATTCTCAGAATATGAAAAATGTTAAAATCCCTACTTAAGCGGGGGGAGATAAACGATAAAAAATATATCTATCCGTCATCATTTCTATATATTCTCAAGTTATCGCCTATGTAAACTGGTAAGCCAAAAAAATCGACTCCGATCCTTTAATTTAATTTTTAAACAGTGATATTATTTTTGATATTATTAGAATATTGATTTTCTACTCTTTTCAATACTACCAAAAATATTTGGATTTCCAAAAAGTTTTACTGATTAAAACGGTTTTACTCAATAGAACCGTTTTTGCTCGCTCAGCAACGTACTCGTTGCATCATATTCATCCCTATAAAAACACATGCAACTGCATTTTCATATTCCCTTATCGGAACTTGAGCCGTTAACATCTTTGCTATACTTGCTCACTAATTACGTCATTGCCCTATTGCAAGAAGGGGCAAACGTGTAGACGCCGCGCAACTGCACCTGAGCCAGTCAACTGTCTCCAGAGTCTACAGACTTTACCAAGGGACTGGCGCCTTTACACGAAGATCAGGATCAGGAAGAAGAAGGTGTACCTTGGAGCGTGAGGACCGCTTCATTGGCAACACAACTGTAAGAAGTCCGGCGTTGAGGTCCAGCAGGAACTCCGACAAGTTCGTGGTCGGGCTGTCAGTCATTGGACAATCAGAAGAATTCTTAAGGAAGGTAACCTAACTCCGAAGAGACTAGTTAACGGACTTAAATTAACAGCAGTCCATCGACAAGCGCGACTCAGATTTGCCCGCGAATATGTCGCCTGGCCCTTAGCACAATGGCTCTCCGTTTTATTCTCCGACGATTCCCGAATGTGCCTACATGGCAATTATGGAAGAAGACGAGTCTGTAGGAGGCCTGGGGAGCGCTATGCGCAGTGCTGCATTACTGAAACTGTACTGTGCCTACGGAGGAGATTCTGTCATGGTGTAGGGAGGTATCTCACTGGATGCGAAAACCGATTTGGTTTTCGTGACTGAAGAGACTCATAGCGGTGGACTAACAGCTCACCGGTAGGTCGAGGAGATCCTGCAGGAAACGTCGTTCCTTACGCTTACATTAGACTGGTGTGCGCGGAGTCCTGGCCTTAATCCAATCACACCTGAGATGAGCTCAAAAGAATAGTTCGAGCCAGAAGTCCAGCCCCTGCATCGCTGAGGGACTTAAAGGTTGCGATGGTGGAAGAGTGGGGAAGAATCCCACAGACAGTGGTGAAAAAGCTCACCCGCTCCATCAAAAACCGGCTGGAAGCAGTAACAGGGGCTAAAGGAGGTAATACAATATATTGATTTTGATTTTTATTAATAAATTTAATTATTTAACTTAAAATTTGTTTAATTTTTCCTTTCCTCTTATTTTCGATCCTTGTTCTCCTTGTTTTCCCTTTCAATCATTTTATTTAGTACAAAGCATGAGGTATGCTATGAAATTTGGTATCATTAGAAAGAGAATAGAATGGGCTTTCAAATGATACTAAAATCGGTAAAAATATATATAAACACTAAATTTTAGGATCCATGTTTTTATATATATATATATATATATATATATATATATATATATATATATATATATATATATATATATATATATATATATATATATATATATATATATATATATATATATATATATATATATATATATATATATATATATATATATATATATATATATATATATATATATATATATATATATCCATTTCGATCAACTCAAATTTCTTTCGGCTATATTTCTTTATCGATCATATAATTGTATTGAAAATCATACTACTTTCAATAAGTGTTTTCTAGATGTTCTATTTTCGTTTTTTCCAAGCTCATAGCTCCAGAGTATTTCATTTAGCTACGTAATTGTTTTCTCTTGTGTGTTTTTTTTACCGTCTACTCTTAACTAGGTATAATTGGTACAAGTAATTATTTCTTCTATTTCAAATCACGTCTTTGTTGATACTATCGCTATGGGTAAGAGGAGAGAATGTGAACATGTTTGTCCTAAGTCAGTATCCATGCGCTTATCATAGATTTAGAATTTTTGCAATGTATATTGATAATAAACCACAAACCTTCACACAAATTTTTAGGTGTTAGGGTGTAGCTAATATTGGTTACCTGTAGTACTTTTTACAAGTTCTTAAAAAGAACAACGTGATAAGTTTTACCACGATAAGATGAGTTCCTTAGTTTGTGTTTGATCTTTATTCCATCGTTCTTTTAGACATTCGCTGTACATGTCTGTCGGATTTGGAACGTGAAGTATTTTTCTTCTAGTTGCTTTTTAAATTTAACGGAACTGAAATTAAAAAACTACTAGCTGTAAAGGGCTTTAAAATTGATAAAAAATTGAAATTATATCCTTAACACAGAATACGGCATGAAATGAAATATATTTCTTACATTCTAAATATTCCCCAAACATACTACCAGAATCTGCATAAAATAAATGGGTTTTGTCAGATAAAAGTAGAATATATAAAAAAAAACAGAAAATAAAGAATCCCTTACAGTGGCAGAAATTAAATTCAACATGCCTGAGAAGCTTTGAACAACTATAGAACTTTAGGTTAAGATAACACACAAGTTATTAAAAAAGGAACAAACATTTGTAATAAAGTTATCTTCATTTTCAACACCCGTCTTAAAGTAGATTAAATTTTGTCAAAATTGCAACAAAGCTGTAACTATAATTTCTACAGTAAAAGAAAGTCTACTAACCTTGAAAATCGACTCGTTATTATAAATAATTATAATCTTTGCACAACAATTTATGCTACAAATATACTCATGAATCGTCTATCTAACAAAATGGGCAGCTATTAACCTGGCAGATAAAAGACGATTTAGTATAGGTTATTTACAATAAGTATACCTCTAGAAAGAACTGTGGCGTATAATCTTATAACTTTGGCTATTGTAGCGTTTTCATTGCAATACGACAAACCAAATATAACCAACTTACAAAAGATATACCCTAATATGCAATATCTAGCGTGCCCCTCCATGACATGGCATTAACTATTAAAATACAAAAAATCCTCTAAGTGATTTACCTAGTACATCCCTTATAAGCACATAGTTCTAAAGTAAGTAGTAAATTTGGCTTTCTTAGACTAAAGAATAACTAATCGAAGCACTACATATCGATATTTTAAATGATCTTATTTACAAAAAAGTTGAACAGAGAAAGGATCTTATAAGTTTTTATAAGTAAAACCTGACCTTACTTCCTACGTACCTATTTTTGTTAAAATTAAAATTTTTAAAAAAATAACAAAACTTTCAAATTTCTCGAATTCAAGAATCCTGAATTGAAAGTGAATATATGATATATACAAATAATCAGTCTAACCTACTCCTTTATATCATTAACCCTCAATGTTTGACCATAAAAGAGTACAAATATTTTAAAAATACATAATTTTTAGGCCACTCGACTCCGATCAGTCTGAAAAAGACATATAATAGGCTATATAGAAGCCACCTTTATAATCATCTCTCTTATATCAATAACTCCTCAACTGTTCTTCTAAAATAAGTGCAAAAAAGGGAAAAATAATATTTATTAATATATAATATAATTTAAATTCCTCGGATGTATAACATATGTATATTCGAATAGACCTTTTAAACACCTTTTCTCACTCGTTCAATTTGTTGTATCTTCGACTACCGATGTACTTAAAATTTATTCACTATGTCACCTAAACTACAAGAAAAATCGATGTAATGATAGAAAAATACATAAAATTTCTTGGTCTCTCTCTTGTCACCCTCTTTCCCTGTGGTAATATTACTCTTGCTACTTTCACTATTACGAGTAATTATATAACAAATTTGTAAGCGATACCTCATTTCCTTCGACAGTTATAGTGCCAACAGACACGCTGACGAAAAGACGAGACTATATCTCTTGTGATCTAGGGACGCTTAAACTTAAAGAAAGACAAAAAAACTGGAAAGCACTTTTTTAGTATTCCATATGGAACACTTATAAAATCACTTCGGTGTCTGTCATTCCATCCGTCCGCCCGTCTCTCTCGCCCGATTTCTTCCGAAACTATTTGACATAGAAAGTTGAAATTTGATACTAATATAGGAATTGATAGCCTCATTAGAGCCGTGCAGTTTTAAAAGTTAAATTTTGACTTAAGGGGTTAGTTTTGGGGGGTGAAATCGAAAGTGACAAAAAAAATTTTTTACTTGGTCATCGAGTGGCGTGTCAAATGAAAGCTTGCAAAAACATGAGTTCAAAAATCGCGAAAAATCGCTGTCCTTCCCTGATCTGGAAAAGTACTGATCAAAAAATTTTTAAAAAATTCTGGAATATTCTCCACAGGGTGTAGACTGAGCAAAAATTATCACGAGTGCATTACCTTTAATAATTTATCTGGTATATAAAAAAAACAAAAACTTCAAGATCATCAGTTTTCAATAAAAATCGGAAACAAACTTTGTCGAAAACTCAATATACCTCCATAACAAAAAATTTTATTTCACTAAACACTAATTGCGCAAGTTCAACTTGCACTTGACCGGTTATTGAACAAATAAAATACTTCGTTTAGCGAAGGAAGTAAAACGCTTATGATAAAGTGATATGTTGTCACTTAGCTTTTTTGTACTTAGATTGGAAGATATATTCAAGAGATCACAATGGGAGATAAAAGTATCCTAATTGAAGTTAGGAATCTAAATCAGAACATTGCCATAATTCTCCGTAACTTTGAGAAAGGTCAAATAATGCCAACTGAACTAGTTAGTACTTGGCAATAGTGAGTTGTTTGAATTGTATTAATTTGTAACCCTCCTATAATATATTGATCATAAGCTAGTAGGAGTAGGCTTTTTTTGCAGTTGTTCTATGCCAACGTTTCGACAATTTATTTTCATTATATATAACGTTCATTGAGGGTTTATTTTAAAAATACGGGGCCCCGACTAAAAACAACAACAACCAACCTAAAGAGAATACAATTGAGTAGTCAAGCGTCTGCTGAAAATTTTCCTAGGTATACCTATTGGGTAGGGCTCGATATGGTTAGTAAAAGCGTCCATATTGAAAAATTTAGATCATCGATGGATTTAAAACTTTAACACAGGCTTAGCGTGGGCCTAATTTTGAATCTCCATTATTGTTGTTTGCTTGTTTAGTGAATAAGATTTAAGAAGGTTGAAGGCCTATGATTTTAAATCTATATATCTTTAGGAAATCTCGCTCTAAGTGTTTTACTATAAAGTTGCTTAATTTAATCAGGTTACTGAGAGAAAATAAAATCGGTTTTTGAGTCAGTAAAACCATTGGTAAATATTTAATATTGAATATCCAAGTATAAGCGCCAGCGTTCTCTGGCTGCCTAGTCTAGATTTGTCTCGTTGTCTCCCTCCCACAGTTAGCTTAATTCCCTTGGCATTATGCGCACCAGCACAAAGAATTCTTTTTAAAATTCCTTTGTAGTTCTTGTTTGTTTATGGTTTCAACTACCCTAAACCATATATTATTTTCTTTTTTTAACTTCATTTTTAGAGTTAACGTATTCATGAATGTATATCGTAGACTCGCGAAAATGGTGGTTCCAAGTTATGTTTATTGACTGACGATGCTAATGTGCGGAAATTAGGATATGTTCTCCACTGTCATGGAAAAGACGATAAAACAGATCTCCGACTAGTAGGTCAAAGCACGCTGGTGCTGTGGCGTAGTTGGCGAAGTGCAAAGGCGCAAGCCCTGAGATCGTGGATACGATCTCCACCGATATCGAGAATCTTTTTTTTTAATTCTTTTATGGTTTACTTCAAATATATTTCTGTTTGTTGGATTTAATTACTTTAGCTTTTTAAAGTGCAATTGATTCTTGAATATGCCCACTGAATATACGAGTATTGATATAGATTTTTTTTAAATATTGTTAGATAAAATATAACTTCTTTTAATAAAGTTTGTAAAAAACTTTAATGTACATAACTACCTATTATACTTAGCTTTTTTTCCATCTCGCTCTTATTTACAATAAATTAAAACATTCTGTTTAGTAACACATACAACCCAAATTAACAATAGTGACTTAACGAGCAAAAAGAAAACATTTAATGGAGTGCGCCAAGAATTCAATTTAAGGGAAACATTTCTGCAAGAAACAGTTTTGATTAAGCTAATAAATAGCTTAGGGCAGAGGCGTTTCGTCCCAAGGGTACATGAAGCGGGCGCAGATTCTACGGGTCGGCAAGATTAGGTTATTGAGTTTTCTAAACACAATTTGGAAGTTTTTTATATTAAAAATTGGTATTTTTAAGGAACGTTGGCAGAATGTTCTGAATACTTACATTTTTATAATAAAATATTTTTATCAGAACGCCTACACACTATTTTATATATTATTTTTATATATCTTGATAATTCTGTATAATTTATTAATAAATTCTTATTGATTAAAACATATTCTTTTAAAGTTTTGTAACATGTAAAGTAAGTCTGATTTGCAAACTATAGTTACGTACGTAATATAGGTTTTTAACTTCAGTATTTTTCCTGCTATTTATACTACCAAAGAACTTTTCCAAATTTTTTAAGAAAGTTAATTTCTGGGTTTTTATCTCGTCATAATCAACCTCGTCATTATTATTTTTACAATCATCAAAGTTATCATTACTAACAGATATATTTTGTGGTATTTGCACGAATTTTTAAAAACTGACAAAACGATCTGAACGTAAGACCATCGGCTTTCTAAGCTTCTACCCTGATCACTGAGCCATATGTTTCTAAAAGTCCGATAAAGTATCCCAGTGAAAGAAGAGAAATATGTTTCGAAACATAAGTCAAAAATGGCAGAATTTTACAACTTAAAAGCTTAGTCGGTAAAGTTGTGGTCCAGAAACTCAATAACCTCAGATATTGATCCTCGTAGTCATCTACATTTTCCATTTTCGTCCAAACCTACTAAAATATACTTTTTAAATTTAAATTGGCTACATACTTTAAAACCAATTATTTAATGATTTTTTTATAGTTTAACATCTCTTGCATACATCATTATGTCCTCTAGAAATCAGTTTGGGCTTCTATGAGAGAGTGTAATTCTAATTGCAGTATTACTACTAGTTATACTTTGGATATATTACATGCCTTCGAAATCATCTAAATACGTACAATACTCCATTGGCTACCCACGTAATAAGAACGTCAATACATTTATATATTTTTTGCCTCCTACCAAACTTCAGTACTGCCCTATCTAATTCAAAATTTTCTCTTTAGTAGAACATATTTTACAAGTAGGAAATAATCCACAGAAATAAAAAGAAAAAAGATATTCTTACGTATGTTTTAGAATCAACAAATTTGTACAAAATATCAGTTTTATCTAATTTAAGTGATTACTATATTCATTGACTATTAGTTAACATAGTCTAAAGGGCATCTCCCGGTTAAATTAGTTTCATTTAATCTTATTGATTACTATATTCCTTGACTATTAGTTCAGGTTAGTGTAGAAATAAATATTATTAGAATAGATAATGTGTTCCAATGTATTTTTTTCCATTTTCTAATCTGTAGGTTCAGTTATCCCATTTTTGGTGTAAAAAGGATTGTTTGAGTAAAGTACGATTTAAAAAGTGCTACTTACAACTTTTTCAAAAATTTTTGTTTTAATATACGTTCCCAATTTTTTACTAATAATTTTGAAGCAATGCTTCCTGAAACATTTTTTGTAGAAATGTGTTTATCGTCCATAATTTATGAAACGGAAGAAAAACTAGTATGATATTGGTTATTTTTGCAGTGCACAGCCTCTAGGCTTATTGGTTACATGAGATCGTCCCTTTAAGGAAGGTTATTAGCTTCCTTCCAAACCTTTCATATGGGAATTTAACCCCACGATGTAGATCTTCGTACATTTAATGTGTGTTCCTAGTCAAAACTGCACATTCATACAGGAAGTGCATAGAAGTTTCTTCCTTTTGACCACATAGTCTATATGTCGTGAAACTATTGTGGATATCCATTTTCTGTAAATATTTCTTTGGCCAGTGATCAGTCTCGCCACAGGTTTGGTTTGAGTCCTTGTTAAACAAAAGACGTCAGTTCTTAGTTTATTTGAAGGATTGCCAGTTACGTTCCCTGCATGTTTTTGCCAGATGGTACAAGCCAGCAATCTAGATGTGCTGAGAAAAATTAGCAAACGAAGATTTTCAGTGGCCTTACCCACTGCATTAATACTATGGGGCACCTAAAATAATGAACGTCTTCTACTGCTCTCTGCTAATATAGTTTGCATTTTGATTTGATTGAAGCTGAAACTTTAACGTTAAAATGTTTGAAGACGTCTACTAACAAAAGTCCCTAATGCCACCCAGAGCAATAACCGTAAATGAGGCAGTATTAGCATCACTGTCCTAGTAATCTGAATTGACCTTATTCTTTGAAATACTAAATCGTAAATTTTATCAACGTGTCCCTGAAAATAATAACCTATCATCACAAATTTTTCTGTGTATATTCTGATTGCACATATACCTTTGCTTAATCGTCTGCTATATATTAATATTAATATCTTGATTCAACCGAATGGCTTAGATCTCATACAGTAACTTTTCTATTGTTTTTTTCCTCGTGTTGGGTATTTTGTGCTTATTTAATATTTAAAATGTAGCAATTTTCTCATAAAACATCATAATTTGTCCCTTCAATGAAAATGAACACAGTTAATTTTATTGAGGAATTATCTTTAACATAATTAAAAATTAATAAATGATATATTGCCTAAACCGAAAGTATTTTAAATATCTCCTAATTGTTATATTCTGTACTTCATGAATGGAAAAATATAAATATTACTCATTTATTATTTTAGTATCACATAGCAGTATCAATATTTTGCAAATAAATTCGGTTTGTCATTCTTTATTTTCTAGTTACATTAAATTTTAAAATTTCATATCTAAGGCTATATTTTTTTGTAGTTACTAAATATGAATTATGACCTCTGGGTCTGTCAGAGGGCAATGAATCGGGCGGTGCTCAGGGTTAGCCTGATAGACAGAATCTGGAACGATGGCTTATTCCGTTGGGGAGACCAAGAGAGACAAAGAGAAGTGTTGGACAACCGCACGTGTGATGGAGAGACGACATATAGCCACATGTAGGGAAGAACTGGATTCAGACTGCCAAGTAAAGATCGGCATGGAAATCTTCTCCGGGCTTAAGGAGAAGAAGAAGAAATGTCAATTTACCTGTTTTGTTCGATCACGTCAGAATGATTTAAAACTAATTATTAAAATAGATTGCAAAAAATCTACTCTACGTAGCACTAGACAAATATAATTATAAAATATGCTGAGACTTGATTTAAAATAAATTAAATGGTCCATATTTCTAAATGTATATATTAATTTCCTATTTCCACTTTAAAATGCACTGACTATTTTCAGTCTCTTAATATATCATAAGCATATTGCAATTTATCTGGAAATATGTTTATCATACATCGGGATATTAAAATAGAATAAGGTTATTTTAAGGTGTAAAAAAATTGATTATTTTAGCAATACATTAATAAATAAGAGCCCTGTGAGTGGTTACGTATATTTCAAAGTTTTAACGTGAATGAATGAGTTTAACGAACTATTTGTCCAATGTTCCTAAATATGTTGCTCAATTACCCTAATGTATATATCATATACATTTCACATTTCGTTTATTGAAAACTAGCTAGTCTACAATTCTAACTATTATTACAGTGATAAAATAGAACATGAATAACAGTTTAGATCTTAAGATACATACATGTCAGGGACCTAATTAACTTAGCCTAGATAAGGAAGTGTATTGAGAGAAATAAAGATATTTCATGAACATAAACTTAAATTTAATATTAATTAAGCTTATCCGGAGGCGGGGGATAGCTGGATCTTGGCAGACGGCGGCAGGCATGGCATGGAGGGAAGGGGCGGTAGCTGGTGCTGACTGTGAGGTTGGGGTGATAGTTGGCTTTGTCGAGGAATTTGGTATGGGCGTTGCTGAGGAATGAAGGTCTCGATGGAGTTAGGTATTATGGACGAACCATGAGGCATTGGCAATGATGGGGAGGGTCGTACTTTGGATGGTCTGGAGGCCCAGGTATTTGATGCTGTTTGACCTTCGGAGTCGGGTTCCTTGGAAGTTGAGGCTTTCCGGCGGTGTGTTGCGGGCCTTTGAAAACATGATAGCTTGGGTCTTCGCTGGATTCTCCAGTGTTCGAACCAGAGATCTAGCGTGTTGAGATGGCGTTAGAGGCGGCTGGTGATAATCCTGTTCGACTTGGTGGTGGCTCTGATGTCGGTGCCATTAGCGTACATAAAACGAGAAGTGTGGTCCGACTTGGGTATGTCGGGCCGCGTACATGTTAAATAAGTGGAGGGAGAGGACGGAGCCTGACTCGAACCTGGAATGTACGGTCCAAGAGGAAGGAGAGGACCAGTCGTGTGATGTTCGTGGGGTAGCCGTCGCGGATAAACTTTGGTATGAGTCCTTCATGCCAGACTCAGTTAAAGGCCTTGGTGATGCCGAAAAAGACAGCTCCAACCTGGTGTTGGCGATTGTGGAAATTGAATATAGAGTGTCATTGGAAAGGGCACGAGCCATTTTCCAAAGGGTTGGGTGTTGAGGGATTCAAGCTTGGAATTCGATATGCTGTTGTGGTATTCAAATAGGATCTCTCTAACTCTCTCTAACTTGAGCTGTGGCACGGTTTGCGCGCCTTTTAAGGTAGGGGTCGGCAGTGCAGATGGCTCTTCTCAGCAGACGGTTTTTCTCCCTTATCTGCTCTTTGATGTGGTGGTGGGGGGGAAGATTGCCCTTGAGTGTGGGGGCTTCGACCCTGGATGTCTGCTGTCAGCTTATTGACTACATTATCCAGGTTCCTTGTGGAGGTAATGGTGGGAATGAGGTCGGTGACTGCTAGAAATCTTTGGAAGTACCCTCACGCTGGAGGTGACAGTATCGTTAATCCGGTAGGGACGGATCGCCTAGAGTAAGAATGACTGGTAAGTGGTCAGATGAGAGCTCGTGAACGACATTGATATTGTGGTGGAGGTTAATGTTATGCTTCTGCAGGAAATGCTAGAGCTCTTGTTTCTTGAGAGCAATGCCATTGGCGTTCCGTATATATCATAACTTTTTTGTCCCTTTTAAATATTTTGAAATCATGGAGCAAAACGAGTTGTGAATTCGGATTCAGTGACTTAATATTTGTAAGAAAACATAGACTAGCATAAGGAAATAAAAATTAAATTTTGTAAATTAATACGCAATCAAGTAAAAATTATGATTTCTGTAAAACGAATTACTCTCCCTTATATTTTTATGTTGGTTTTAATTTGATAGGTTACAACGCAATTAAATCTTTACGTAAAAAATGTAGTATTTGTAGTAGTAACGTGGCATTATTAATACCTAATATGGTATGTAGACATATTGTATCATATTTCTACCAAATAAGTCAGTACTATTCAGTTTTTATCCACAGAGTTGATTAAATGAAATACTAGAATTTTCGTGCTTTTTGAAGAACGTTTATTATTGACGTGAAATGCCTACGTTTCAAACCTCTCGGTGTTCTCGACAGGATGTTTTTGGATATCTATGTGTTGTCACACATATGTTAAATTGACTTATTAATTCTAAAAATAGACAGAAACCGAAAGTGATATCTTACAGAGTATGCTATTATTGAGTATAGATAACTAAAACTTAACATATAGAAGCCAATTTACAAAATATTCGTTTACAGCTGAGAAAAACTCGCCGTGTATGGTAGGAAGGGACTTAAACGATCACCATGGACCAAATTATAGTGTTTCATATAAGTACTGGCTAATATTTTACTACAACTCTCTTAAAAAATATAGTCTGACGACTCCCAATAATCTCCTGTTTTAAAAATAACATTTATAAGCCAATACGAGGACTTTTTAAATGTCAGTGCTTTATTACTTGAGTTGATAACTGTACGTAAACGTATCTTGTGTTTTATAAATTCCTTGTTAAATATTTTGTTAAAATCTTGCCGACTTAAAGGTCAATAATTTCACATACCCTGCTATGAAAATAGTCACACAGGAATATGGAAATAATTCTTCACACGCTCGGACCTGTATTCTCTTGCTATTTTTGCAGCCAAGTAAAAATCTTAATTTTTTAAAAGATGTTTGGATAATACATACTAATATGTTCTATTATTTTTTTCCGTAGAAAATTATATTTTACCAATTAAAGATTTAATCACATCAAAATGTAACAATTTACCCTAAAACATTGTAGTTTTACCACTTAAATAAAAATGATAGAAACAAAATTAATTTTGTTTCATACTTATCTTTAATATAAGTAAAAGGTCATTTATAAACGATGTGTCGCTTGAATAGAAATCCCCTCAGTTACGTCCCTATAGTAGTGCTTGCTTGCGTTACATATTATATAGACGTTCGGAACATTTGTGCCCCTGGCAAGTTCATAATGAGTTTTTGAACACAATTAGGTTTGTTTTATACTCTTTATTGAATTCGACATGGCAACATTTGTTGTGGGACGCAAAATGATTTTTATTAACTTATGTGAGACTTTAGGGTTTGTTATTTTGCGAGGCATATTAAATTTTAATGACAATAAAAATAGAATTTTCGAAGATAATTTTAATTTTTATTTGTGTTCAAATTGAATTGTCTATAAAATGTGGACGAAATAATTACGTAGCAATATTTAAGGAACATGTTGCATAAAAGAAAATAAATAACAGGGTTAGTTTAGCAAATAGAACACAGCGTATGGTATATCAATGCTTGCAACTTTTGGTTTTTGTCGCTATAATCATAAACTAAATATTTATCCAATGACAAAAAGTTTCTTAAAATTCTAGAAATACATATATATTTGTTTTCAGATACAAATTTTGGGAAAATAATAAAAAACCACGCTATATTCCTTTTACTACATTTCTTGTTTGCAAGATTCTTTGCTCAAAATTTTAAAATCCATCCCGTATAGCATTGTGATGAATATTAGCCAGAATTAGATAAAAAATGTCCCATAATCCTAAAGTTAGAGTGGCATAATTATTTGGAAGGCTCAGTAAAACTATCGATCGGAAATAGAAGAGTGACCTATAAATTTTTTAAACAATTCTTAAAAATATCAAAATTATGAAACATTAAGCCCACATGGTCCCATAAGTATCTAAAGTTTCATTCTAGTAATACAGAAATGGAATCCAATTTTTTTTTTTTCAAAAATTCAGTACCTTCTTTCTCTACATCCATCGGAAAAGTTATAATTTGAATTACAAAAAATATTATTAAAATAAAAACAATTTTAACAAGAGTTATTAAAAACTGGAGAAGCTTTGGATAAATTGCCTTTCTTAAAAATAATTTTAAATTACCGGTCAAGTGCAAGTTGAACTTGCGCAATTAGTGTTCCGTACGTTGATTGCTTTTAAAATAAAAAATTTTGTTACGGAGGTATAAAATGATCAGTGACTTCACAAAACACACACCAAATGAGTTTTCAACAAAGTTTCTTCCCAATCTTTACTGAAAACTGATGACCTTGAAATTTCTGTTTTTTATGTACCAGATAAATTATTAAACGTAATGCACTCGTGATAGTTTTTTGATAACTTTGAATTTTTTTTTTATATACCAGATAAATTATTAAAGGTAATGCACTCGTGTTAATTTTCGTTCAATCTACACCCCGTGGAGAATATTCCAGAGTTTTTTTCAAAATTTTTTGATAAGTACTTTTTGAGATAGCGATTTTTCGCGATTTTTTAAAAATAATACAAAGAAAAGTGCGCGCAAGCGCATATATATTTTTTACTCGTGTTTTCACAAGCTTTCATTTGACACCACACCCGATGACCTAGTAAAATTTTTTTTCATTTCCGATTTCATCTCCTAAAACTAACCCCTTAAGTCAAAATTTAACTTTCAAAACTACACGGCTCTGATGAGGCCATCAATTTCTATATTAGTACCAAATTTCAACTTTCTTCTATATTAGTACCAAAAATCGGGTGTGACAGACAGACAGATAGACACCGAAGTAATCTTATAAGTGTTCCGTACGGTAGAGAGGGCTCATTTAGCTGATATTGACAAAAAAGTTACAAAGGCCACTTGTAAAAATATAGTTGTATAATAAGTAGCAAGAATAGGAAAGGCTTATATGTTATATATTTTTTTTGACGAATTTTTTGTATTTTGTACTGATGTTCATGAACTATGCATAGGATATCATTATAATAAATATAAATACATAAAAGAATATAATTAATACTCACCTAATAGTAATTACCAATTTAAAGTAAAGTATATATTTCTCTTTTTAAAATATTATATTAAGCACGTCAATAAATATTTGGTAAATACAAATTACAATTTTAAAATATATAAAATATATAATAAAATACAAATAAGACAGACATTTTTATAAACAGTACATACAAATAACTTCCAGGTTAATAGAAGAACTTTGCACTAAATAAAAGCATTTATGCACAATGAATATTTTGTATATAATATATGTGTAATCCCAGAAACGTTGTTAACTCTGTTGTATTGACTGTCCTACGTTTAATGAAAGACTTGGTGTTTTTCCTTACAATTTTCATTGCTACTGATTTGCTTTCAATAAGTTTTCTACCGTTATTTTTACACCACCTGTTAACATGATTAATTCTGACATTACCATTTGTGATCAGGTTGACCATTTCCGTATTTGTTACAACAATGTTTTTAAGTATGTGGTATATTATCATTGGGCATGGCACTAACCGTGATGATGACCAGACCAAGTTAATCACGACCTGTTGTTTTCAATCTGATAAATATGCTCTTATCCAATCATTTGCTGAGTCTCTGATACTCGTATTGTATTTAATAAGCAAATCATTGTCAACCAAGTCAAGTGCTCGCCTCATACCCCAGAACAGCTCTATTATGGATTCATTTTATCGAAGCAATCGTATATATGCTAAAGCGCATTATCTAGAACATTTGCATTTAAAGTCACTTTGGTATTTCGTCAGAATTTTGTTGGACTTAAGAGAGTTTATTAACCTATTATGAAAGCAAGATTTCAATATTTTTGCGA
>JAHKBH010000161.1:0-20000 GCA_019049505.1 Pachyrhynchus sulphureomaculatus
GGCGCTCTTATTATGTCTGAAACGTTTTCTTTGACTCTCGGGTTTCTTCAGAGAGCGTTCTTTACGAGTGACGGCCGATAGATTTCTTTCTAATACCTTTACTATTAACTTCGGTGTGCTCCAAGGCTCCACACTGTCTCCTACTCTCTCATTTTCATTAACGATCTGCTGGAGAGGACAAGATATCTAATCTATAGCTTTGCAGATGATAATACGCCTAATTCTTCATTCACTTTAAACGCTCGAACATCGGCAACTGATGCAAATATTCGCGTTCAAAAGTTCCTTGCTTGAAAGGTAGGAATATATTATATAAGATCACATAATTATTACTGAGGTGGATTGACCTTTAAGTCAAATTGATATCATTACTTTTTAGTGTTCCGTACGGAACGCTTATAAGATCACTTCGGTGTCTGTCTGTCTGCCGGCCACACCCGATTTTCTCCGAAACTATGTGACATAGAAAGTTGAAATTTGGTACTAATATAGGAAATGATGGCCTCATTAGAGCCGTGTAGTTTTGAAAGTTAAATTCTGACTTAAGGGGTTAGTTTTGGGGGGTGAAATCAGAAGTGAAAAAAAAATGTTACTAGGTCATCGAGTGTGGTGTCAAATGAAAGCTTGTGAAAACACGAGTAAATATATTATATATATATATATATATATATATATATATATATATATATATATATATATATATATATATATATAATGTAATACTTGCGCGCACTTTTCTTTGTATTATTTTTAAAGAATCGCGAAAAATCGCTGTCCCCCGCCTTATTTCGAAAAGTACTTATCAAAAAATTCTGGAATATTCTTACGGCGTGTAGTTGGAACGAAAATTAACGGCTTCAATAATTTATCTGGTATATATTAAAAAACAAAAATTTCAAGGTCATCAGTTTTCATTAAAGATTGGGAACAAACTTTGCTGAAAACTCATTTGGGGTGTGTTTTGTGAAGTCACTGATCATTTTATACCTCCGTAACAAATTTTTTTATTTTAAAAGCAATCAACGTACGGAACACTAATTACACTTGATCGGTTATTTTTAGTAGGTATTAATGTATTGATGTTTTTCTTCTACTAATTCATGATATCATCTAATTTTACAATAACCTACAAGGTGTATATATATATATATATATATATATATATATATATATATATATATATATATATATATATATATATATATATATATATATATATATAAATCGGTTTTTATAACGTCTTCCGATGCCTAATTTCCACTCCTCCCGGTTTCTCCATCCCTCCTCCTCCAGATCTCTCTCTAGTACTTTCTTGTTGATTCCTGCTCTCCAGCTTTGGCGTGGTCTTCCTCGCTTTCTTTTTCCATGAGGGTTCTAATTTAAAATCTTTTTAGGTAGTCGGTTTTGTGACATTCTCTGTACATGTCGGTACCATACCAACTGTTGGGTTCTGATTTCGTCCACTATATCGTGCTTTATTTCTAAAGCTCGTCTTATCGTGTCATTTGGTATGCGGTCTTTTCTGGATTTTCTGGCTGCTCGTCTCCAGAAATCCATTTCTGTAGCTTTTAGTATTTTTAGGATTTCCCTATTAGACCAGTTGTATCGTTTGTTAGGGCACCATCAATCAAACTATCACAAAAACTCATCCCTTTTACTACGACAACATTGCAAATTTAAACAGAAATATAGTATAGCCAATAGCTATGAACTAATCGATAAAATTAAAAATATTAACTTACCGGAAAATTCTAGAATTATCTCATTTGATGTACAAAACTTATTTCCTAGTATCCCACCATATGAAGTCATAGAATTAGTAGATAAGCTCTTAATCAAGAATAAAGTAAACGAAATTATTAAACGGGATATTTTAGATTTACTTACGACGTGCTTAGATCAAAACTATTTTGAATTCAACGACAACCTTTTATACATCTAAAGAAGGTCTAATAATGGGTAATCCTTTAAGTCCGTTACTAGCGGAAATTTTCATGGATCATTTAAAGCTAAAAATTCATCAAAACGCGGTAAGCAAAAATATTGTTTACTGGTATAGATATGTTGACGATATCATTTCCTGTTTCACGGAGCAGGTAGACAACTAACAATCTTCCTTAACTTCCTAAATAATTTGCATCCTAATATTAAATTTACCATAGAATTAGAAACCAATAACTCTATAAATTTCTTAGACATATCTATATCAAAAGTGAACAATAAACAATTTCGATTTTTCACAAACCGTCACATACTGACACAGTCATACACAATAGCTCATCCCACCCGTATCCTCACAAAATGGCAGCTTTTAACTCTTTCATACGTAGATTGTTACATATCCCTATGACTAAAACTAATTTTAACAAAGAATTCAACATAATCAAACAAATAGCAATTAATAATGGATATGACCCCAACATTATAGATAATATCTTGAATAAAAAATCCCTTAAACAAGCAATCTCTCTAATTTATCCCACAATTAATGACAAAAAAAGGAAAATTTAGAACTCTCACATACACAGGGAAAATAACTAGAACAATTTCCAAACATTTAATAAAAAAGAACAATAAAATAGCATTCAAAACCAGTAATTCCTTGGGGAGTACAATTTTGAATAACAAAACCAAATCTAAGAATTCCTTAAAATCAGGAGTTTACTTATTAAATTGTGGATCTTCTACTAAAACCTACGTAGGACAAACTGGTAGATCTTTTGAAACTCGCATTAAAGAACATAAACATAGTTATTTAAAAAATAAGAACAATTCACATTACGCAACTCATATAATAAACGAATCTCATAATTTTGATGTTACGTTAAAAATCCTACATGTAGAAAATAAATCTAAAAAATTAAATTTGCTTGAATGTCTTGAAATTAACAAACGGAAAAACTCCAATCAATTATTAAACGAACAGGTAGACTTAAACCATTCACCCTTACTTAATCTTTATTAATTCTCGGAGATAGTACCACAGATTTGCATTCTTAAAATAAATCTGTCTGTAAATAATATAATAAAATGATTAGCATAATCTTAGGTAATTAAGGATAGTTTTAAGCACTATTTAACCAGGATTACTACCAAATATTTTTCTTTCTTATTTACTTCTGAAGAAGCCATTGTACTCGTATGGTGAAACAATTGTCAAGTGACTTTAAATATATTGGAAATTAAAACATCGTGTTGTTTTTATATATTTATATCATAATTTCTCAGAATGGATTGAGTGGATATTAATACTGAAAGAACTAGAGAAATTAGACATAAACTAGCTCCGTTTTTTGGTAGGGAAATATGGATAAGAGATAATTTTTGTACGTCTTTTGAAAATAGCCTCTATAGTTGTTTAAAATTTTGGTTCTACAGATTTTGGGCACCACTCATTTTAAAATAAAAAGAATCTAACTTCAGCTCAAAAAAATGAAAAAATACTGAAGGGTTATGTAGTTGTTAAAACAATTTTTCATATGGTACAACCGTTGCGTCCTAAAAGGTAAAACGGGTGATTCAGTGAAACGCTAGATTTAAATAAAGAAAAGGGTTTATTAATGACAAAATTAAAAGTTCTAACTTCGCTACACTTAAATTCCTTAGTCTAGTAGATGGTACGATTATATAGAGTCTTTAAACCAGGATTCTAATTAAAGGCTTAGCTAAACACGATGTTAAAAGTTCGTGGGATTAACTTCACGAGTTACCCGTTTTGAATAGACGATGAAAAACGTACTTGTCAGCAGGAAGCTAGGTCTATGGATTGATATACTGATGACTTACGGTTTTTCTATGAGTTTTTGGCCTGTCCTGGTGAGATATTCATAACACTGATGTGTCCACCTTGGCTACCCCAGTTCCCTTTGGGCAGCTAAACATTTCTCGACCCTAAAGGTCTGGGAATAAGAAAGATATTTCAAGGAAAAGGCCTTGAACTTGAAAACTAAAACCGTTTCTGCACTACTACATCACTAATAAACGAGTACGGCAACGTGATAAAAAATCCTACTGGGCGGCTTACTGAAGGAAAAGCCCTCTCTGGCTACATGATCAAAAGGAGAGCTCACTGCGGCTCTATGATGGGAAAAAAGCCACTACGGCATTCTGATGGAAAAAGCCTTTAGTACATCTCGGCTGAAAAAAGCCTATATTCATGCCATCCGGACCGTTAAATATTTTTCTCCCTTCCTTAAAATCATGTCTTCAAGATGGCTACTTCCCGGATACAAATCTTTAGTCAATCGGACGCATTCGATGCAAATTAAATGAGTCCAGTAGGTAACCCGCAATGCACACTGTAAAATAAACGGCTCAAAAATTCAAAACACTATTTTAAACTACACTGCTTAAAAGTTAGTAAGTAAGCAAAGTAAAGTAAAAAAAAATATAAATTATAAGTGGAAACAGTGTCGTAACATGAGCTTAAAATCTAGAAAAAAATGAATGTTACAATGTTTAAATGAATTTATTGGACTTCTCAAACAAAATATGAAACATGTTTTATGAATATTCTGTTATAACATAAAAATGTGGAATTTGTAGACGGAAGGTTAAATAAATCTAAAAGGATACCTTTGGATCAGTTTCAACATCAGTAAAACGAACATAATTACTTTGACATTTGAAATAACTACAAGATCTTGAGTGTTTGTATGGAGGACAAACTGAAATTTATTGATCATATTCGCTTGAATGTCTTGAAATTAACAAACGGAAAAACTCCAATCAATTATTAAACGAACAGGTAGACTTAAACCATTCACCCTTACTTAATCTTTATTAGTTCTCGGAAATAGTACCACAGATTTGCATTCTTAAAATAATTCTGTCTGTAAATAATATAATAAAATGATTAGCATAATCTTAGGTAATTAAGATTAGTTTTAAGCACTGTTTAACCGGGATTACTACCAAATATTTTTCTTGCTTATTTACTTCTGAAGAAGCCATTGTATGGTGAAACAATTGTCAAGTGACTTTAAATATATTGAAAATTAAAATATAGTGTTGTTTTTATATAATTTTATTATGAATTTCCAACAAGTATCGGCTAACACAATCAAAGAAATTATGATATAGTTAAGGGGAAAATAACAACTTCTATTTAATAAATATAATATTTATTAAAAGCAAAGAAGTTAAAACGTTTCAAAATTGCGCCTCAACGTGCGGGCGTTATTAAAAGGTAACAAAATTGCGCCCAAACGGGAGGGCATTTTTTTTTAACACGCGACATTTCAATTTAATTGGAATTTTTGTGTACTAACAGTTGTTGATTTAAATACCTTTTATGTTTTACTTGATAGCTCACATTTAAACATTTTGATTTCACTGGTATTTTTATGTACTAATAGATGTTGATTTAAATTTCTTTTGCGTTTTACTCGATGATTACAATGCATTTTGATTTCACTGAAGTTTTTATGTATTAATACATGTTCACTTAAGGCCTTAGGCCACTCTAGAACGAAAAAAAAATGCCTTTTTTTTTGGCTTAAACGATACTTTAATATGTCTAGAATAAGGGACCATAAGTATTATAGCCGGCACGGAACTCTTTGTGCCTCAAATCTGGGTCAGCGCTTACCGGCTGCTAGCGCGCTTAGAGCTCCCGCTGAGACGGCTCGGCGGGCCCTGCCTTCCTTTCTGTGTCGCTCGAGTTTCATTATCATAATTCTTAGGGTAACTTTACCGATCATTTTCTGACGAATTGGGCTGCCCTTTTTCAACACTAGATGTCGTTTATAGTATGAGTTTCACTTTTGATTGCTTTGTTCTATTACATTCAGTATAACTGTTAAACAGCTACGAGTTGTTTCGTTGCAGTTCAAATCGAAGAAAATCGGATTTTGTGAGTGAAGTTGTATAAGAAACATGACGAAAAAAGTGTACTCAAATAAAAAGGGAATGAGAGGAGGTTACAGCAGTGTAAAACGACCAAAAATTACAAATCGACGGCCACCAAACCGTACCTCGTTGGAAACCTCAGATAATCAGAGCGTTGGTACATCTGCGAAGAAATTGAAACTCGCTGAGAACTATTACAATGTTGAAGTAAATCCTAACGTGGCATACTGTATATTGAATTTTATGACAGTTTTCAGTGCAATTGCGGAAAAAATTGTGTAAAACATGTAAATCAAATGTGAAATTCACTCAAAGCAGTATACGTGGTTTAGGATTTAAAGTAGTTATTTCATGTGATAACTGCGGACAAACAATGATTCCGAATTGCCCATTCATTGGTACAGGATATGAAATAAATCGCAGAATTATTCTTGCAATGCGATTAATAGGAGTTGGTCTTCACGGTATTCAAAAGTTTTGCGCCTTCATGGATCTACCTCATCCGATTTTTCATTCGTTTTACGATAAACTTGTCGATAAGATTCGTACCGCAAGTGAACTTGTTTGCAAAATGAGTATGCAAAAACCAGCAGAACAGGAAAAAAAGTGAGTCTTTTCGAAATAATGAAAACGGTTTAACTGTCTCAGGTGACGGGTCGTGGAGAAAACGTGGCTTTTCGTCTTTGTTCGGATTAGTGTCGCTTATCGGTTGGTTTACCGGGAAAGTTGTTTTACATATGTGTGAAATCCAAGTACTGTAAATCGTGTGAGTTCTGGAAACAAAAAGCTGATACACAGGAATATATCGAATGGGCAGAAACACACGCGGAATCATGTCAGGCGAATCACGAGGGCTCTTCCGGTAAGATGGAATGTGATGCAGTCGTTGAAATGTTTCAGCGGTCGCAGGAACTTCATTCTGTTAATTATTCGAATTACATCGGAGATGGCGATTCGAAAACTTTTAAACATATTCTTGATGCAGACCCATACACAGATACTGTCGTCGAAAAGAAGGAATGTATTGATCACGTTCAAAAACGAATGGGCACACGTCTTCGGAATCTGAAGAAAAATACCAAAGGACTCGGAGGAAAAGGCAAGCTGACCGGAAAACTTATTGACGAATTGACAATTTACTATGGATTAGCAATTCGTCGCAATCACGATTCGATAGAGAAAATGAGAAATTAGATTTGGGCCACATTATACCATAAAATTTCTACTGATGATAAGCCGCAACACAGATGTCCACCTGGTACTCATTCCTGGTGCTCGTGGCAAAAGTCAAAATCCATGAATACTTTACACGAATATACGCACAAACCTGCTCTCTCGAAACAAGTTTTTGATGCAATCAAGCCCATATACGAAGATCTAAGCAATGATGATCTCCTTAGTCGCTGTGTTGGAGGATATACGCAAAACAGCAACGAAAGTTTCAATTCTGTTGTTTGGTCCTTGGCTCCAAAATCTACATCAAGTGGCAAAAATGTATTGGACATTGCTGTAAATACTGCCGTGTGTATGTTCAATGACGGCTTGAATAGCATTATGAAGATTATGGAAGTTTTGGGCTTCGAAATCGGCACCAATTGTTACAAGTTCTGCACTTCCTTTGACGCGCGCCGAATCGAGCTGTCAGACAATTCCTTGACAGAGGCTGCCAAAGAAGCACGAATGGCCCGGAGAGCTGCCAGAAAGGAGCAAGATGACTCGGAGATAAATTAAGAAGGAAGATTCTATGACGCAGGCATCGCAGACTAAAGGTAAATGCAATAATTTGATCAAAAACTATAACTTAAACTTTAAACGCGTTTTCCTCGAAACCATGTTTTTCAAACTGGGCGGACACGTAACTTTTAAACTAATCAACGAATTGACATGAACTTTTTTGCCATTGACGCAGAATACTTTTTTCTAGAGAAGTACCTGAGATTTTATTTTTAAAATGCATAGTTTTTTTTATAAACAATTTTATGATGAATTTTTTATGTGAATATTGAACTTTTTTTCAAATATGTCCTATTTCTTCACATTTGCATATTTTTCAAATCGGCTTGGTACTTCTGTAGTTTAATAAGTCAAGAATAAAGGGATATTTTTGTTTTTGTTTCTAGGTCATTACCTGGGTGTGCCCCGAGTCCGCCCGACAGACGCTACATCGCCGGAGACCCCTCCGAATTATTTATATACAGGCCTTATTTTATGTTGTCGTTAAAAAATTTCGAAAATATACTTCAAGACTTACTGAATAAAGATATAAAAAAGATTTTTAAATTGCGTATTATTTACACTGAAAAAAAAAATCTTGAAAAACAGCTTTTTTTCGCCGCTCTAGGGTGGCCTAGGGCCTTAAATTACTTTTACGTTTTGTTTGATAATTACAATGCCCACATTTAAACATTTTGATTTCGCTGGAATTTTTATGTACTAACAGATGTGCATTTGAATATCTTTTATGTTCTGTTTTATAATTACAATGCTCACATTTAAACATTTTGATTTCACTCGAATTTTTATGGACTAATAGATGTTTATTTAAATTACTTTTATATTTTGCTTGATAATTACAATGCCCACATTTAAACATTTCGATTTCACTGATATTTTTTATGTACTAACATATGTATATTTATATTCGTTTTATATTTTGTTTGATAATTACAATGTTCACATTTAAACATTTTAATTTCACTAGGATTTTTATGTACCAATAGATGTATATTCAAATTACTTTTCTGTTTTGCTTGATAATTACAAAGCCCACATTTAAACATTTTGATTTCACTGACGTTTTTATGTACTAACAGATGTATATCTTTATTCTTTTTATATTTTGTTCGATAATTACAATGCTCACATTTAAACATTATGATTTCGCTGGGATTTTTATGTACTAACAGATGTCTATTTAAATTACTTTTCTGTTTTGCTTGATAATTACAAAGCCCACATTTAAATATTTTAATTTCACTGAATTTTTTATGTACTAACAGATGCAAATTTAAATTCATTTTATATTTTGTTTGATAATTACAACGCTCACATTTAAACATTTTGATTTCACTGGAATTTTTATGTACTAATAAATGTTGAATTAAACAATCTTTGCGTTTGGACTCATAATTACAATGCTCACATTTAAACATTTTAATTTCACTGGAATTTCTATGTACTAACAGATGTTTATTTAAATTACTTTTATGTTTTGTTCGAAAATTACAATGAGAACATTGAAACTTGTCATCTTCGGGATTTTTATGCACAAAAGAATGTGTCGTTATTGTTGTTGTTTCGTAACTGCCCTGACCAAATTTAAAAATCCGGTCTTGTATAGATTTCATATCATCAGCAAGATGATTTTTAATAGGCTCTTCCCATATTATTTTATCGCCGTCATCTTCGGGAACTGTAGAACTTCTCTGATTTTCTTGGATAAAATAACTGGAATACCCACTAAAAAAACAAAAAAATAAAAAGGAAGTTTAAAATAAGACGATTTTAGTATGTTGTTAATAAACAAGTAATAAAGCTTCATTACTTCTTTGCATTTTTAATCGGAAACATCACAGGAATCTTGAATTTTTGAAGGGTAAAAAGAAACGTTTTTCTTTTATTATAATAATATCAGAAAAAATGCTTGAACAGGTTTTTCAGAGTAAATTTAATACCTGCCAATACTATGAAAATAACCTTCTTGAAAATACGAGGCTGGTTTGAAAAGTCCGTGCAAAGTCCGAAAGATGGCACCACCGGCGCGTATCGAGGTCATGTTTAGTTAGTAGCATCTCTTGAATGAACGCACACCAAGTTTTAGCCATATTGGTCTATTTCTTTGTGTTTGGCATTCGTGTGAATCAAGGAAGTCGAATGATTTTCAAGAAATGGACGAAAAAGAATTTCGTGTGGTGATTAAACATTACTTTATGAAAGGCAAAACGCCTCAGGAGACTAAAGAGAAGCTTGATAAACATTATGGTGACTCTGCACCTTCGATTAGAACAGTTTATATGTGGTTACCAAGGGGGAATCTGCACCAAAAAAGGCGAAGACCGTTCCTTCGGCCGGAAAGGTTATGGCGACTGTCTTTTGGGATTCGCAAGGGATAATCCTCATCGACTATCTGGAAAAGGGTAAAACTATTACAGGTGAATATTATTCATCGTTATTGGACCGTTTGAAAACCGAGCCGCAAGAAAAGCGCCCGCGATTGGCCCACAAGAAAGTCCTTTTCCATAACGACAACGCACCAGCACACACCTCAGCAGTTGTGGTCGCAAAACTAATGGAAATAGAATTCCAACTCGTTTCACATCCCCCCTATTCTCAAGACTTGACTCCCTCGGACTACTATTTATTCCCCAATTTGAAGAAATGGCTGGCGGGACAAAGATTTTATTCAAACGAGGAGGTGATTGCAGACACTAATGGATATTTTGCAGACTTGGACAAATCCTATTATTCGGAAGGGATCAACAAACTAGAACATCGTTGGACTAAGTGTATAAGCCTAAAAGGAGACTATGTCGAAAAATAAAAAAGGTTTACCCCAAACACATAAGTAGTTTTTATTTTTGCACGGACTTTTCAAACCAGCCTCGTAGAATAAAACGACATGTAAGATTGAAAAAAAATGTGGTTTTTGGAATTAGAGTGGGTGTGACTTTCCAACGTTTGATCTACGATTGCAAGAGGCATTTTCAGAGATATTTCTTCTTCGAGATTAGAATGCCGACGGGTGGACTGGGGACGCCATCTTTCCCCCCGAGCTTAAACCACAACAACAACAACAACAAAAGGAAACGGCAATCGTCGGTCTGCGCGGGAACGACAATGGAAAACAAGGGGGACATGGGGAAGAGTGAAGCTATATTTCAACAAATAAATACGGGCATGAAACAGATAAATGAAAAAATGGATAGGATGAGTCAGGACATGAACGAGGTGAAAGAAAAAAATGTACAGTTTAAAAAACAACTGGAGGAATAGGCGGAAAAAATAGAAGAACTAGAGCGAGAAGTTAGACGGAAAACAATTATAAGAAGAATAAGAGAAACAGAAAATGAAAGCAAAGGGGAGATGGAAGAGAAAGTAGACACGCTACTGCAAAGGTTGGAGATGGAGGTGGATGGAAACACAGACAAGAACGAGACAGACCGATACGAGTAAAGTTTACAAAAGAGAGCCTGAGATATAAAGCTATCAGAAATACAAAAAATCTGAAGGGGCTAGATATTTGGGTAGAAGAGGATTACTTTAACGACATACGGGAGCAAAGAATAATACTAGTACCATACTTGAAGGAAGCAAGAAGCAAAGGGCACAAAGCCTTCTTGGTGTAAAATAAATTGATTGTAAATGACAGGTCATAGATGGCTAAAGATATAAAAGCACGACAGACATGATACAGAAACAAACACAAGGCCAAAAAGAACCGTATATGAAAGACCACCGGAGAGTCTGGACCTAAAATACGAGGCTGGTTTGAAAAGTCCGTGCAAAGTCCGAGAGATGGCACCACCGGCGCGTATCGAGGTCATGTTTAGTTAGTAGCATCTCTTGAATGAACGCACACCAAGTTTTAGCCATATTGGTCTATTTCTTTGTGTTTGGCATTCGTGTGAATCAAGGAAGTCGAATGATTTTCAAGAAATGGACGAAAAAGAATTTCGTGTGGTGATTAAACATTACTTTATGAAAGGCAAAACGCCTCAGGAGACTAAAGAGAAGCTTGATAAACATTATGGTGACTCTGCACCTTCGATTAGAACAGTTTATATGTGGTTACCAAGGGGGAATCTGCACCAAAAAAGGCGAAGACCGTTCCTTCGGCCGGAAAGGTTATGGCGACTGTCTTTTGGGATTCGCAAGGGATAATCCTCATCGACTATCTGGAAAAGGGTAAAACTATTACAGGTGAATATTATTCATCGTTATTCGACCGTTTGAAAACCGAGCCGCAAGAAAAGCGCCCGCGATTGGCCCACAAGAAAGTCCTTTTCCATAACGACAACGCACCAGCACACACCTCAGCAGTTGTGGTCGCAAAATTAATGGAAATAGGATTCCAACTCGTTTCACATCCCCCCTATTCTCAAGACTTGGCTCCCTCGGACTACTATTTATTCCCCAATTTGAAGAAATGGCTGGCGGGACAAAGATTTCATTCAAACGAGGAGGTGATTGCAGACACTAATGGATATTTTGCAGACTTGGACAAATCCTATTATTCGGAAGGGATCAACAAACTAGAACATCGTTGGACGAAGTGTATAAGCCTAAAAGGAGACTATGTCGAAAAATAAAAAAGGTTTACCCCAAACACATAAGTAGTTTTTATTTTTGCACGGACTTTTCAAACCAGCCTCGTAGAATAAAACGACATGTAAGATTGAAAAAAATGTGGTTTTTGGAATTAGAGTGGGTGTGACTTTCCAACGTTTGATTTACGATTGCAAGAGGCATTTTCAGAGATATTTCCTCTTCGAGATTAAAATACCGACGGGTGGACTGGGGACGCCATCTTTCCCCCCGAGCTTAAACCACAACAACAACAACAACAACAAAAGGAAACGGCAATCGTCGGTCTGCGCGGGAACGACAATGGAAAACAAGGGGGACATGGGGAAGAGTGAAGCTATGTTTCAACAAATAAATACGGGCATGAAACAGATAAATAAAAAAATGGATAGGATGAGTCAGGACATGAACGAGGTGAAAGAAAAAAAAATGTACAGTTTAAAAAACAACTGGAGGAATAGGCGGAAAAAATAGAAGAACTAGAGCGAGAAGTTAGACGGAAAACAATTATAAGAAGAATAAGAGAAACAGAAAATGAAAGCAAAGGGGAGATGGAAGAGAAAGTAGACACGCTACTGCAAAGGTTGGAGATGGAGGTGGATGGAAACACAGACAAGAACGAGACAGACCGATACGAGTAAAGTTTACAAAAGAGAGCCTGAGATATAAAGCTATCAGAAATACAAACAATCTGAAGGGACTAGATATTTGGGTAGAAGAGGATTACTTTAAGGACATACGGGAGCAAAGAATAATACTAGTACCATACTTGAAGGAAGCAAGAAGCAAAGGGCACAAAGCCTTCTTGATGTAAAATAAATTGATTGTAAATGACAGGTCATAGATGGCTAAAGATATAAAAGCACGACAGACATGATACAGAAACAAACACAAGGCCAAAAAGAACCGTATATGAAAGATCACCGGAGAGCCTGGACCTAAAATACGAGGCTGGTTTGAAAAGTCCGTGCAAAGTCCGAGGGATGGCACCACCGGCGCGTATCGAGGTCATGTTTAGTTAGTAGCATCTCTTGAATGAACGCACACCAAGTTTCAGCCATATTGATCTATTTCTTTGTGTTTGGCATTCGTGTGAATCAAGGAAGTCGAGTGATTTTCAAGAAATGGACGAAAAAGAATTTCGTGTGGTGATTAAACATTACTTTATGAAAGGCAAAACGCCTCAGGAGACTAAAGAGAAGCTTGATAAACATTATGGTGACTCTGCACCTTCGATTAGAACAATTTATAAGTGGTTTCAAAATTTCCGGACTGGCCATATGGGCACAAGTGACGCTGAACGTTCTGGACGGCCTGTGGAGGTTACGACTCCAGAAATCATTGATCAAATCCATGATATGGTGATGGATGACAGAAGAGTTAAGGTGCGTAAGATTGCTAGTGCTGTGGGCATCTCGACTGAACGGGTACATAATATTTTGCATAAACATTTGGACATGAGAAAGCTATCCGCAAGATGGGTGCCGCGATTGCTCACGCTTGACCAAAAACGGAATCGTGTGAAGTGTTGCAAGGATGGTTTGCAGCTGTTCCAGAAGAATCCGGAGGACTTTAAGCGTCGTTTCGTCACTGTGGATGAAACATGGATACATTACTATACTCCTGAGACCAAACAACAATCTAAACAATGGGTTACCAAGGGGGAATCTGCACCAAAAAAGGCGAAGACCGTTCCTTCGGCCGGAAAGGTTATGGCGACTGTCTTTTGGGATTCGCAAGGGATAATCCTCATCGACTATCTGGAAAAGGGTAAAACTATTACAGGTGAATATTATTCATCGTTATTGGATCGTTTGAAAACCGAGCTGCAAGAAAAACGCCCGCGATTGGCCCAGAAGAAAGTCCTTTTCCATCACGACAACGCACCAGCACACACCTCAGCAGTTGTGGTCGCAAAATTAATGGAAATAGGATTCCAACTCGTTTCACATCCCCCCTATTCTCCAGACTTGGCTCCCTCGGACTACTATTTGTTCCCCAATTTGAAGAAATGGCTGGCGGGACAAAGATTTTATTCAAACGAGGAGGTGATTGCAGACACTAATGGATATTTTGCAGACTTGGACAAATCCTATTATTCGGAAGGGATCAACAAACTAGAACATCGTTGGACGAAGTGTATAAGCCTAAAAGGAGACTATGTCGAAAAATGAAGAATATACGTTGGTGGTGGCGTATGGGCCAACAGAGGATGCAAAAAAAGAGGAAAAGGAGAAATTCTTCGAGGATTTACAAAAAGAAATGGATGACAGTAAGAGCAGCACGATTATCCTAGGAGACCTAAACGGGAGAGCAGGAAACGTAAATAGAGATATCGAGTGGTGCCTAGGAAAGGAAGGGGAAAATGCTAAAAAACACAAATGGGGAAAGAATAATAAACTTCTGCGGAGAAAACGAGCTGATCATAACAAATAGCCACGTCAAACACAAGGACGTAAACAACTACACAAGAGAAATCGCCAGCAGAAAAGAAAAGTCAATAATAGATTACTTCTTGGTAACTAAAAATATATGGAAAAGAGTAAGAGACATAGAAGTCAGGAGAGGAGCAGAAATTGGTAGTGACCACTATTTAGTGGTTATGAAGTGGCAAAACGAGACAGTGGAAATGAAGAAAGAGAAGAAAACAAAAGTGGAAAATAGGAAGATAAGATGCTATAGACTAGAAAAACAGGAATTCAGAGATAAATACCGAAAGCAATACAACAAGACATGCGAGGCATAACGGGGCGGGAAACAATAGAAGATACGTGGGCGAAGATAAAGGAGGCAATACTAAAAGCAACCGAAGGGGTGTGTGGGACCGCAAGGATCGCAAACAAAGAATACAAAAAGACACAGTGGCGGAACGAAAAAATAAAGAACGCAGTTAAAGTAAAAAGGAGAAAATGGAAGAACTATCTAAGCAAGAAGACGCAACAGGATTACAAAGAATATAAAAAAGAAAGGAAGATAGTTAAGGACCTAGTAAAAGATGGAAACAGAGCAATGTATATAGAGTTTGGAGGAAAAAAAAGAAGAAGGCGTACAACGAAAATCAAAAATTGTTCTATGGAGTGATGAGAAATCAAAGAAAAAAAAACAAGGAAACCATACAAAGAAACATAAAAGATGAACAAGGGACAATATTAACAAAAAACCAAGAAATCATGGAGAGATGGACGCAATACCTCAAGAATCTTTTAGAAGGGAGAGATATACACCACAAATAAACAGAGCAAACAACCTGAAGCAGACAAGGGGGAGAGAGAGAGAGAGATGAACATGAAGAACAGATAACCAAAGAAGAAATTAAAGCAGCAATAATCAAAATGAAAGCAGGCAAAGCGCCCAGGACAGGACAACATAACAGCGGAAATGATAAAAGCCGGAAACGAAGAAATGGTAAGAATATTGCAAATATTGATGAACAAAATATACACGGAAGGATCCGCACCAACAGAATGGCAAGTGGGAATCACAGTACCCATACACAAAAAAGGAGAGACAAGAGATTGTAATAACTTCCAAGGAATCACACTACCCAGCGTAGTAGGAAAACTATACGCACAAGCGAAGGCTGAGAGAAAAAACTGGAGGAAACACTAGAAGACACACAATTTTGTTTCAGACCAAACAGAGGGGTGACCAATGCCAACTTCATAGTCACGCAAGTGAGCGAAAAAGTCCCAAGAGAAGCAGGAGAAGTACACCTATGTTTCATAGACCTGGAAAAGGCTTTTGACAGAATAGACAGAGAAGACATCTAGAGGACCCTGAAGAAGAGAGGAATCAATGGAAAGACAATAAATGGAATAAAATGTCACACAATAAACAACAAATTATGTTAGAGTAAGACATACGAGGCTGGTTTGAAAAGTCCGTGCAAAAATAAAAACTACTTTAGTGTTTTGGGGTAAACCTTTTTTATTTTTCGACATAGTCTCCTTTTATGCTTATACACTTCGTCCAACGATGTTCTAGTTTGTTGATCCCTTCCGAACAATAGGATTTGTCCAAGTCTGCAAAATATCCATTAGTGTCTGCAATCACCTCCTCGTTTGAATAAAATCTCTGTCCCGCCAGCCATTTCTTCAAATTGGGGAACAAATAGTAGTCCGAGGGAGCCAAGTCTGGAGAATAGGGGGGATGTGAAACGAGTTGGAATCCTATTTCCATTAATTTTGCGACCACAACTGCTGAGGTGTGTGCTGGTGCGTTGTCGTGATGGAAAAGGACTTTCTTGTGGGCCAATCGCGGGCGTTTTTCTTGCAGCTCGGTTTTCAGACGGTCCAATAACGATGAATAATATTTACCTGTTCCAGATAGTCGATGAGGATTATTCCTTGCGAATCCCAAAAGACAGTCGCCATAACCTTTCCGGCCGAAGGAACGGTCTTCGCCTTTTTTGGTGCAGATTCCCCCTTGGTAACCCATTGTTTAGATTGTTGTTTGGTCTCAGGAGTATAGTAATGTATCCATGTTTCATTCACAATGACGAAACGACGCTTAAAGTCCTCCGGATTCTTCTGGAACAGCTGCAAACCATCCTTGCAACACTTCACACGATTCCGTTTTTGGTCAAGCGTGAGCAATCGCGGCACCCATCTTGCGGATAGCTTTCTCATGTCCAAATGTTTATGCAAAATATTATGTACCCGTTCAGTCGAGATGCCCACAGCACTAGCAATCTCAGGCACCTTAACTCTTCTGTCATCCATCACCATATCATGGATTTGATCAATGATTTCTGGAGTCGTAACCTCCACAGGCCGTCCAGAACGTTCAGCGTCACTTGTGCCCATATGGCCAATCCGAAAATTTTGAAACCACTTATAAACTGTTCTAATCGAAGGTGCAGAGTCACCATAATGTTTATCAAGCTTCTCTTTAGTCTCCTGAGGCGTTTTGCCTTTCATAAAGTAATGTTTAATCACCACACGAAATTCTTTTTCGTCCATTTCTTGAAAATCACTCGACTTCCTTGATTCACATGAATGCCAAACACAGAGAAATAGACCAATATGGCTGAAACTTGGTGTGCGTTCATTCAAGAGATGCTACTAACTAAACATGACCTCGATACGCGCCGGTGGTACCATCTCTCGAACTTTGTACGTAGTTTGACAAAGACACAAACATAGGAAATTGAAATTGTTGAGAAGGGGGGCCATTGCGTCAGATGGGATTAGGTTGTGATGGAATATTGTTTGTTGAATCCATTACTAAAGCTTTATTTTGTTGTAAATCAAAAACCACACAATTTGTCGGTTCAATTTGGCCAGAATATTGTCAATAGTGAATGGTGTCTGAATGCCTAGTTTTGAAATTTCAGTATATAAATCTACATTGGGGATTGTAGACAAGGGACATTCATATGATTTAGGTCCTCCTCCGAACCACACTCGCAATTAGTATCTTGAGTTACTTTAATTTTTAATAAGTGTTTTTTAATAAGACCTGTGCACATTCTTATTATAGTAGTGACATGACGTCTATTAACATAGGCAAATTTACCATTTTTGTTTCAGGAACTCATTTACTATTTTACTGTAATTCTTTCCTTTCTGTTCAAGAATATTCTTCCATTCCGAATTTATTTTTTCTTTGATTTTGTTTAAAATGTCATTGGTATTTAATTGTAACTTTTTGGGGATGTTGCGGTTTTTGCCGATGTTGGCTAATTTGTCCACAGTCATGTTGCCAGGTATGTCTGAGTGGCCCGGGATCCAGCAGAGCACAATGTAGTACACAACTGAGTAAATAAAGTATCTAGCCAAATCAGCCAGATACTCAATTTAGGCCTGGTAGAGTACCACTTTTTTAATAGATTTACAAGTTGTAAATGAACTAACTTGAACTTTGTTTCCAATATCTTTTAACTCTAAACCAACTCTTAATACACTTACATTTCTTCGTCTTTTATGTCCAAAGTTTCAGATTTGATTGTATTGCAGCCCTCATAAAATGTGTCACTGCTTGTTTCCTCTTGTTTCAGTTCACTAAAAACAAACAAATCGTCATATATAATTAGCAATAAAAATACAAATTACGTTACACTGATTCGGGTAAAATAAAAATCTACATTTGAGCATTTGTCCAGCTGAAAACAATACAGTATTTGCTCCTTCAATTCAAACAGTACATCAATATTATAATTTACGTTGATTCTAAATACTATGAGCTGTGAAACAGCATGTTATGTTTAATTCAACCATGACAGTGTGTATGTGCAATGTAAAATTATATATATTTTAGGAACAACTCAAATTTCAAACATAATTTCAAAAACTGTCATGTGATTATGCCCAAATGATGGCCATTTTGATATTGTTTTGTTTAGAGGTGACAGCTCGGTGTGTCTTTCTCATTTTACAGAATTATGCAGATTGTAAACTAAATTTTTTTCTACCATGACAGCTTACTGTTTTAAGTAACTATATAAGTTTTGCATTATGATGTTTTTTTAAATAACTTTTTTAACAAAATATTTGATTCTCTAAAATTAAATATCATGATCCATGCCATAGTTTATCAATTAAACCTTGTATACAACTTATGTGTTATAAACAAAACTTACTTTTTTGGAGATACACTGTAAATACCAGATGAATAATCTAGTAATCCATTCTTTGAAATATCTTCGGTCTTTAGACATTCCCAGTGATTCTCCATCTGACCCATCAGCTTAGTTTCTTGCCTGTTATAAGAATTCGCTGAAACACCTACTGTAACATCTAACAATACATTTTTATTTGCCGCTTCAACTTTTATTAATAATTCAGCATTATTATCATTTTGTGCTACCATGGTACCAGGTATATTTTTGCTCTCTAGTTCATCTGAAGCAATGGATCCCTGTATGTTATTAAAATGTACTGTTTGTTTTACAACCTCACAAGAGTCCATTACTTTTTCTTTAGGAAAATTTTCAAGTATTAAACAATCCATATCCGTGGACATTTCTATTGATTTTGGTAAAATTACTTTTTCACCACAATTATTTTCCATTCTTATGTTCAAAATAACAAATTGTAAAATACCTACACAAACATAGAACAACACAGTTGTCTCTTTCTCTCTCTCTATGCTTTTTACGACCACAGCTGCCAGGGCTATTCGGTCGGGTGGCAACGTAGTTGTAGAAAATTATAGGTTAGGAAGTCAGACGCACTATGGGACGCATCCAGAAATGAGAGCAGCAGGTTTAGGCGTTTTCGATTAAAATATTTTCTTAATTTAAGGGTTCAGTGACAACAAGCATGAACAAGACCGCATCTTTATTGTCGTACAAAACTTAGTATATACGAGGCTGGTTTGAAAAGTCCGTGCAAAAATAAAAACTACTTATGTGTTTGGGGTAAACCTTTTTTATTTTTCGACATAGTCTCCTTTTAGGCTTATACACTTCGTCCAACGATGTTCTAGTTTGTTGATCCCTTCCGAATAATAGGATTTGTCCAAGTCTGCAAAATATCCATTAGTATCTGCAATCACCTCCTCGTTTGAATAAAATCTTTGTCCCGCCAGCCATTTCTTTAAATTGGGGAACAAATAGTAGTCCGAGGGAGCCAAGTCTGGAGAATTAATTTTGCGACCACAACTGCTGAGGTGTGTGCTGGTGCATTGTCGTGATGGAAAAGGACTTTCTTGTGGGCCAATCGCGGGCGTTTTTCTTGCAGCTCGGTTTTCAAACGGTCCAATAACGATGAATAATATTCACCTGTAATAGTTTTACCCTTCTCCAGATAGTCGATGAGAATTATCCCTTGCGAATCCCAAAATACAGTCGCCATAACCTTTCCGGCCGAAGGAACGGTCTTCGCCTTTTTTGGTGCAGATTCCCC
>JAHKBH010000161.1:22500-41563 GCA_019049505.1 Pachyrhynchus sulphureomaculatus
AAGGAACCCAGAAATTTCCAAAAGAAAAGCCCAGTTTATGAATCCAGGCAGAGCACAAAAATTAAATTTGCTCAGCATTTCCAAGAAGTGAAAGACCTATATGAGGAATTAGACATTCTACGGAACCCGCAACGACTCTATAATATGGATGAAAAGGGGTGTAGACTCACTATTCATCATCAACAAACTGTTTTGGCGCAAAAAGGAGCTCGTCGAGTCCATTTGATTGCACCTGAGCACGCCGAAAATGTTACCATAGCAATGTGTGTTAATCCTGTTGGTACCGCTATCCCACCAATGATCATCTTTAAAGGCCAAAGACAAAAACCAGAATATAGTGATAACTTACCAGCTGGATCTCTCGTAAAGATGGCTCCAAAAGGAAGTATGACCACGGAGTTATTTATAGAATTCATCAAGCATCTGGGAAAGTATAAAACGCAGGGAAAAGTCTTGTTAATCTTTGATGGAGCGTCCTCGCACCTGGATTATACAATTGTTGAAGAAGCAGACAAGCATGATATTGTGCTTTATTGTTTGCCTAGTAACACAACCCATGAACTTCAACCCCTCGATAAATCCGTCAATAAGTCTTTTGAGCATCACTGGGATCCAGAAGCTATGACATACATGTATCAAAATCCTGACAGACGCTTGACGAAATCGAACTTCAACAAAATATTCTCAAAAGCTTGGTCGAGGGCATTGACTCATGAAAATATAATAAATGGATTCAGGGCTACTGGATTGTTTCCATTCAACCCTGATGTATTACCAGATGAAGCATTTGCACCAGCGATCTTGACCGAACATCCTCCTCCACAAACTTCAACTATTATTGAGGCAAACATAGAGTACCCTGAAGTAACGTCACGTTATGACACTGTTTCACCATCAATACTTAACAACGAAGAATGTACTATTGCTGACATTGTTACCCCAGAAAAGCAAATTGGTGTAAGGGCTTTAACTGATATTGCTACATCAACCTTTCCTGTGAAAGTACCACAAAGCAAAAATACAACTTGCAATGCTTCAACTCCATCGCCAAAACCATCAACATCTGGTATTGTGACAAAACGTCCTCTTATTCTAAGTTCAGACTCAGAGACTGATATTGAGCCTGACGCTGTACAGAAGATGTTGAATAGAAATGATCACACCAGAATCAATTTATATACCTCCGAAGAAGACTCAGACGATGATACTCCGCTAGCCAGTCTTAAAACAAAGGAAACTAAATCCCCGTTTCAAGAACTTATGCCAACTCCAAACTATGCTGTAATCAAAGACAAACCAAGAAGAAAGGCCATCAATTATAGAGGTCAACGGATTATTAGGGACCTTTTTAAGAAACGAGAAGAGCCAAAAGAAAATGAGATGATAAAGGTGAAAAAATCAAAAAAAGCCAATCAGAAAACTAAAGATCGTAAGAATAAGTCTGGAAAAGATAGCAGTAAGGTTAAAAAGTCAAAAATAATTGAATCTGAATGGTTCTGCCATGCTTGCAAAGAAGGACGTGTTTCGGACATGCGGCAATGTGTCCAATGTTTTAAATGGTACCACGAAGAGTGTGTCGGACTCTCAACCGAAGATAAAGATATGTTTTATTGCTGTGACTGTGATTAAACAAAATACTTAACTATATTTTACCGTCTCAGTATAAATAATTTGTTTGTTAATCGTTTTTATTTTGCTTGCAGAAGATATTTTTTTTTTTTGTTTTGAGAGTTGAGAAGGAAGTTTTTTGATTCTAGGAATATGATTGTGATACTAAAGAACTGAGTTAGGTACCTTTAATTAAAGTCTGATTTTAAGTCTTAAAAATTAATATAAAAGTAATTACATTGTTTTGTTTAATAAGAAAAGAACTGATTATTTAAGTTTTCAAAGTTGTGATTGTACTAAGTACCTTAATTAAGACCACTAGTTCCTTGAAACTAAATTGTCTACGATTTATATTAAGAGGGCAATGAGGCCCACGTTTAATAAATAAAGGAAAATGATTAAATAGGTAAAAAAAAACAACAATTTACTTTTATTTTAACTTATTTCTGGGTAAATTTAGGACGATTTACTGTAAAAATAAAGCAAATTTTTATATGGGCTTTAATATACTACCGTAGTATAATAAGGCCCCTGAGAAGGGTTTATAAAAAGTGTATTTTCTTATTAAAAAATATGCTTTTCTTAATTGTTTTACACCATTTATTACAGCAACATGTACAAGCTATGTAAACAATATGTTTTTGACATCCTATACGCATTATACTCAGATTTAAAGCAATATTTTTTTAGGTGGGCCTTAATTGCCACCGGTACCTTATATATATATATATATATATATATATATATATATATATATATATATATATATATATATATATATACAGTGGCGTGCAAAAATTTCCGGCCAGTGACATTTCGTACTCTAATTTATTAAAAAAAAAGAGACTAATGATTTTTAATCATTACGAGATGTGAGTATGAGATATAGCAAACAAAGAAATAAAAGAATATTATTTATGTTTGTGAATATATTTATTATTATTATTCTTATATTTATATGTGCAAAAGTTTCCGGCCACTTTGTACTATGAGAAAAATTACTAGTCCATATGCTCTATAATAGACTTAAAATTATATTTTTATGTTAATATTTTGTAGCCATACCCTTTGCAGCGATAACAGCCGCACAACGATGTAGCATTGACTCCATTAATCGATTAATACAAGCAAGTGAAATTTTATTCTATTCTTTCTTCAATGATTTGAATAATGCGGCTTTTTTTGAATATGTATGCTTTCGAACTTGACGATCTAGCGTTTCCCATAAGTGTTCTATTGGGTTCAAGTCCGATGATCGAGATGGCCAGCTTAAAACTCTCACATTTGAAGGAGAAAACCACTGTTTTAACAACTTGGATGTATGTTTGGGGTCATTATCCTGCTGAAATATCCAATTCTGCGGCAATTTCTTCAGTATATGATAACAAATTGTTTTCTAAAATGTCCTTGTAAATATCAGCGTTCATTTTTCCGTTGATCTCGCTCAATGGACCGACTCCTTGTGCAGAGAAAAATTCCCCAAACCATCACACTTCCTCTGCCGTGTTTTACAGTAGGAATTTGGTACCGAACATCATTTCTCGTACCAATAGGACATCGTATATGTTGTCTACCATCGCTTCCAAAAAGATTAAATTTAGATTCGTCTGAGAAAGCTACTTTTTTCCAATCTTTGAATGTCCAATTTAGGTGATCTTTGGCAAATGGTAATCGGGCCTTCTTATTCTTTTTACTGATTAATGGTTTTTTTTAATACGTATACGGCCAAAAAGTCCCACATCATGTAGTCTTCATGTCACAGTACTACGACTAACATTAGCTAGGTTTTCATCCTTTAGCTCGCGTGCAATTTCGGCAGCAGTTTTCTTTACATCCGCAGTTGATTTGCGTTTAATGATACGATCTACTTTTCTAGACGTTTTTCTTGGTCTTCCACTACGCGGATGATCTTTTAAACCATATCCACAACGGTATTTTACAATAATATCGTTCACGGTTGATTTACCTATCGATAATAATGAAGAAATCTCCCGAGAAGACTTTCCTTCTTTTGAAAATTTTATTACTCTCTCATGAATTTCGAATTGCATATGCCGAGCCATGTTTATGCTCCCACGACCTTTTATAAACTAAATGTGAACGTTCAACTCGCTATTATTCGTAAATACGTCTTTGAACGTCCTACTGCGTCAATGTATATTATGTGGCCGGAAACTTCTTTGTATTTGCTAGACCATCCCAAGACGCGTTTCGCCGTGTCATGGCTCATCAGTTGGGCTAGCTTCAGCAAATACAAGAACACAGTTTTCAGTCCTTATCCAGGTACTAACGGAAAACAATAACAAAATAGATGCTTATACTGCACGGCTGACACTTAATTGCAGAAGCGCACCTTCTCGAGCTTCCCGCTCGAAGGCATAGATGGCATTGGTGAAGCAACGAAAGATTCGCACTTTTTAATGCAACTGAAATTAATAGTTTATTTTTTATTTTAAATTAAGGCCCATTTCAAGTGATTTCTAAAAGTCAAAAAATATTTTATTGGAAATGATAGCAGACATTTTTAACGACGGCCCGACTGCAAGAAAGAATATAAGATGCAGTTTCCAGTATTACCAAGCTGGGTAAAGGTTAGAAGCTTTTGCTGGTACAACAATCTATATAACCTTTGCCTTATACATAAAGTAAACTGTTCTTTTTGCAAAATAAATACAGAATTAGATTGATATCGACTGTAAAATCACCAAATCAGAGTACCATAACTTAAATGAGCACCAACCTAAAGTAAGTTCATTTCAAACAACTCGGACTACCTGGCAACCAGAGGGCCATTTGGCATTAAGGGCTCGAATATGATCAATAAATTTCAGTTTGTTGTCAATCCAAACGCTCAAGATTTTGGCAGTTATTTCAAATTTTATGTTTGATTTACAAATTCCAATGAAGATATCTAAACATTCTAACTTCGTTGCGGTTTTTATGTCATAACGAAATTATTTTTGTATTTTGTTTGATAATTACAATGGTCCGATATAAACATTTCCTTCTTCCATTGGCATTTTTATGTAATAATGGAATATTCGTAAAACATGTTTCATATTTTGTTTGAGAATTCCAGTAAGTAAGGACAGACGACGAAAATCAAATGTAGCAATATTAGAAGTTGATAATGTAACATATGGTCAGATAAGCAGAAGAGATGTCTTGCATATAGGATGGAGAAGATGTAGGTATTTTGACCATGTTAACATCATTCAATGCTTTAAGTGTTGGAAATTTGGGCACATAGCACAACAGTGTACAAGCAGAGAGGTAGTCTGTCCTAAATGTAGTCAGAATCATAAAAAAGAGGAATGTACAAGTGAAGTTGAAATCTGTACTAACTGCAAACATGCAAAGGAGGTATTGAAAATTGCAAATATAGATTACCACCATTCAGCTTACAATAGAAAATGTGAAGCATTCAAAAGATTATTCGAACAATTACAATTAAGAGTTAATTATCCAGATGCATTTGAGAAATCAACAAAGTAGCAATTAAAAAAACAAAATATGATGTATCTTAATATAAATAGTTTAACCGCAAATAAAACAGAACTTGAATGGACAGTTACTCAGTGGAAGCCTACAGTAATTTGTTTGGTAGAAACACATATTACCAAAGACAGCGAAATAAACATTAATGGCTATAAAGCTGTTCATGCACTTTCAACAAGTAGGCATACAGGAGGAGCTTCTATATACGTGAAAGAAGAACTTCATTACAGGTCAACTATAAATATAGTAATAGATGGGAATTTATGGTTGGTTGGTATAAACCTATGTGTTAATGGCAAAAAATACAATGTTCTTAATGTCTACCATTCTCCTAATGCCAGTGATATTGTATTCTTGGATAAATTAGAAGAAATAATAGGAGAATATGCTGTAAAACCTGACGGGTTTATTTTAACAGGGGATTTCAACATTAATGTTGCAAAAGATTCATATTATTCCAAAAAACTTAAAGATATTATAAAAAGTAATGGTATGTATCAAATCGTTCAAAACTTTACAAGAATTACACAGAATACAGCAACAATGATTGATCTTATAATAACTAATGAAAAAAGTATTGAATATCAAATTCACCACTCACCCAAAATAGCGGATCACTCCATTATAACTACAGAATTTCCTTCTTTTAAAAGAGTTAAGCAAAAAACAAGTGTCAGAGATACGAAAAACTTTAATGAACTTCAGTTTCAATTGGACATTATGAGCTGTGTATGGCCTATAACCTTGAAGTCCACAAACGAGATTGCAAACTATCCGGTATAAATTATAACTGAGAAATTAAACAAGCATGCTCCAATAGTAGAAAGAGAGGCAATGTGCAAATGGGAAAACAAAAAATGGTGGACGCTCGGAATTAAAGATGCAATTTCTAATAGAGACAGATTGTACAGAAGAGCAATGATAACTAGACTTGAAGATGACTGGATAAGCTATAAACAGAATAGAAACAGAGTGGTTCAGCTTATTAAAGAAAAAAAGCAAGCATATTATAATAGAAAAATAGATGAAGCTAAAGGAGATTCTAAAGAAATGTGGAGGAAGGGTCTAATCATTTCTAGTAAAAACAATAAACGACAAGAAGGCATTTTTTTCAAGGGAAAGATGGAAAAGAATAACAAAATAATAGCAGAAAAATTTAATGACTACTTTTTGCAAAGTATTGGTGTCATAACAAAAGACATTGAGGAAATTGAAACCCAGGAAGTTCTAAACAATATCGAAACCCCAATAAATAAGTTTAATAATTTTGATACATTAGAACTAGCTGACCTTAGAAAAATTGTAAAAAATTTAAAAAATAAGACAAGTAGTGTTGATGGAATTAATGTCAGAATTTTAAAACTAGCATTTGAAGTAATAGGTGATTGCTTTCTGAAACTAATTAACACTAGCCTAGTAAGAGGAATATTCCCCCAAGAATGGAAAATGACAACGATTATTCCTATTGAGAAGGTAACTAACACTAATAGATGTGAAGAATATCGACCAATTAATATGGTAGCTACATATGAAAAACTTCTTGAAACTATTGTAAGCAAACAAATGAGAACATACGTAGAGGAAAACAAGTTGCTAACATATTGTCAGGCTGGTTTTAGGAAAAATCATTCTTGTGAAAGTGCACTACAGACTGTTATTTCCAAGTGGAAGTCTTCTATAGGTGAGAAAAAATTGGTTGGTGTACTTCTACTTGACTTTCAAAGGGCTTTTGAAACTATAAACAGAAAGTTGTTGGTTCAGAAATTGGAAAAAAAAAATATGGTTTTGAGGGAAATGTGTTAAAATGGTTCTGTGAATATCTGGACAGCAGAACACAACAAACAAAATATAATGGAGCGTTATCTTCTATTAGGATCAACAGTCATGGTGTTCCACAGGGCACAGTGCTAGGACCTGACTTATTCATATTATATATAAATGATATAGTGAAAGTCATAAAAAAATGTGAATTACAGCTATTTGCAGATGACACAATCCTCTATTATGAAAGTGATAACATAACAGATCTAGTGCAAACAATAAATGACGACTTAGATAGGTTACACAAGTGGCTGTGTTGTAATAGTCTTAGTGTCAATGTTAAAAAAACCAAATTTATGATACTAAAAGGCAAAAATAATACTCTAGATAACACTACTCATAATGGCATTGTGATAGACAATGACAGAATTGAACAAGTTAAAGAATGTAAATATTTGGGTGTAGTTATTGATGAAAATCTATCATTTTCTAGTCATGCCACTTATATAACAAAAAAAGTATCAAAAAAAAAATTTATTTTTTATGTAGAATAGGTAAAAATTTAAGTACTTGGGCTAAATTGCTAATATATAAGTCGATAATAATGCCCCACCTCAATTATTGTTCCACAATTCTCTATATGTTCAACAAAAGAGATATAGACAATCTCCAGAAAAAGCAAAACTGGGCATTAAGATGTATAATAGGTTGTAATAGGTATTCAAGAATAAAAGATATGTTGAAAACAACAGACTTATTAAGTGTAAAACAAAATATCTTTTTAAATACAATGATAGTTGTTTTTAAAATTAAAAATAGAATGTACCCTGAACATATTTTAGAAAAAATTACAATATGTCAATGACATTCACGCATATAACACTAGAAATAGATTGGACTTTTATCTTCCCACTGTGAATTCATCATATGCTGAAAATTGCTTATTCCATCGAGGACTTATAGAATTTAACAATCTTCCAATAAATTTGAAAAATGCAAACTTTGTAAACTTTAAAAAAATTGTTAAGAAGCTACATAATAGATAACCATAGCATTTAAGTTAGTTTGTAATTATATATATTGTAATTGTACTTGTTTTAGCTTTGCCAATAATAAAGATTATTATTATTATTACATAAGTGCATTTAAACATTTCAATTTAACTGGAATTTTTATGTAGCAATAGATGTCCTTGTAAATGACCTTTATGTTTTGATTCATAATTACAATGCTCACATCTGAACATTTTGGTCTGACTAGAATTTTTATGTACTAACAGATGTTTATTTAAATTACTTTTATATTTTGATTGATAATTACAATGCTCGCATTTAAACAATTTGATTTCACTGGAATTTTTATGTATTAATACATGCCGACTTAAATGATATTTACGTTTTGCTTGATAATTACAATGTTCACATTTAAACATTTTGATTTCACTGGAATTTTTATGTATTAATAGATGTATATTTAAATTACCTTTCTGTTTTGCTTGATAATTACAATGTTCACATTTAAACATTTTGACTTCACTGGAATTTTTATGTATTAATACATGCCGACTTAAATAACTTTTACGTTTTGTTCGATAATTACAATGGTCACATTTAAAAATTTTGATTTCACTGGAATTTTTATGTACTAATAGATGTTTAATTATATTACTTCTCTGTTTTGCTTGATAATTACAATGTTCACATTTAAACATTTCGATTTCACTGGAATTTTTATGTACTAATAGATGTGTAATTAAACTACTTTTATATTTTGTTTGATAATTACAATGCTCACATTTAAACAATTTGATTTCACTGGAATTTTTATGTATTAATACATGCTGATTTAAAAGATATTTACGTTTTGTTTGATAATTACAGTGCTCACATTTAAACATTTTGATTTCACTAGAATCTTTATGTAATAATAGATGTATATTTAAATTACCTTTCCGCTTTGCTTGATAATTACAATGTTCACATTTAAACATTTTGATTTCATGGGAATTTTTATGTACTAATAGATGTGTAATTAAACTTCTTTTATATATTGTTTGATAATTACAATGCTCACATTTAAACATTTTGATTTCATGGTAATTTTTATGTACTAATAGATGTGTAATTAAACTTCTTTTATATATTGTTTGATAATTACAATGCTCACATTTAAACATTTTGATTTCATGGGAATTTTTATGTACTAATAGATGTGTAATTAAACTACTTTTATATATTGTTTGATAATTACAATGCTCACATTTAAACAATTTGATTTCACTGGAATTTTTATGTATTAATACATGCTGATTTAAATGATATTTACGTTTTGTTTGATAATTACAGTGCTCACATTTAAACATTTTGATTTCACTAGAATTTTTATGTGATAATAGATGTATATTTAAATTACATTTCCACTTTGCTTGATAATTACAATGTTCACATTTAAACATTTTGATTTCATGGGAATTTTTATGTACTAATAGATGTGTAATTAAACTATTTTTATATATTGTTTGATAATTACAATGCTCACATTTAAACATTTTGATTTCACTGGAATTCTTATGTACTAATAGATGTTTATTTAACCCACATTTACGTTTTGATTCATACTTACAATGCCCGCATTTAAACGTTTTGATTTCGCTGGCATTTTTTATGTACTTTAAGATGTCGATTTAAATTGATTTCATGTTTTGTTTGATAATTACAATGAGAACATTCAAACTTGTCTTCTTCGGGATTTTTATGCACAAAGGAATTTGTCGTTTGATAACTACATTGGCCAAATTTAAAAATTCCATCTTGTATAGATTTTGTATCATCAGCAAAATGATTTTCAATAGGCTCTTCCCACATTATTTTATCGCCGTCATCTTCGGAAACAGTAGAACTTCCCTGATTTTCTCGTATAAAGTAACTTGAATACCCACTGAAAAAAAAAAAAAAAAATTAAAAGAGAGTTTAAAAGTAAGAAGATGTTGGTATAACTAAAATTATACTTCGTTGTAAATAAACAATCTGTTAAACAAAAGGTATTTCATCACTCTTAGTTAATCTGTAACGTGTGTGAATTAATTTTGATTATGAAGCATCATCATTACACTTTAATTTTTAATAATAATAATAATAATTTATCGACCATAAAGAATACATAGTATTAACAGACACGTCAAAAGATTTAAACACTAAAAGTGTAGATCACAAAATACTGTACATCTAAATGTTAAGGATCGATACAAACAAATAGAAACTCCATACATATCACACAACTTAAAAGGTTTGGTCTATAACACATGGGCTGAAAAGTCCCGGGCCTAACAAAGAAAACACGGTTTTTTTGGTTCAAAATTAGCTTTATTCATCAACGTAATCTCCATCAAGAGCAACGCAATCATTCCAGCGCCGCTCTAACACTTCAATACCACTTTTGTAGAACGATTTATCTTTTGCCTCAAAATAGGCCTCAGTTTCAGCGATAACCTCTTCATTCGTGCGAAATTTCTTACCGGCGAGCATTTTTTTCAGGTCTGCGAACAGCCAGTAGTCGCTGGGAGCCAAATCTGGCGAATACGGTGGATGTGGGAGCAATTCGAAGTTCAATTCATGTAGTTTTGCCATTGTTTTGATTGACTTGTGACACGATGCGTTGTCTTGATGAAACAAAATGTTTTTCTTTGCCATATGCGGTCGTTTCTTTGCAATTTCGGCCTTCAAACGCTCCAATAACGCTATATAATATTCACTGTTGATGGTATTTCCTTTCTCAAGATAGTCGATGAATATTACACCACGCACATCCCAAAATACCGAGGCCATAACCTTTCCAGCCGATTGTTGTGCTTTCGGGCGCTTTGGACGAGGTTCACCAGTTGCTGTCCACTCAGATGACGATCGTTTTGATTCCGGAGTGAAGTGATGGATCCATGTTTCATCCATTGTCACATATCGACGCAAAAAAAATTCCGGTTTGTTACGTTTAAACATGGCCAAACACTGCTCAGAATCATCAACACGTTCTTGTTTTTGATCAACAGTGAGCAAACGCGGCACCCACTTTGAACAGAGCTTTCTCATAGTCAAATGCTCATGCAATATAAAGCCAACACGTTCTTTTGATATCTTTACGATGTCAGCTAACTCACGCAACTTCACTTTTCGATCATTCAAAACGATTTTATGGATTTTTTTTTGATGTTTTCTGGTGTTACCGCCTCATTTGGACGTCCACTGCGTTCTGCATCATCGGTGTCTCTACGACCACGTTTGAAGTCAGCAAACCAACGTTTTATTGTTGTTTCTGATGGAGCGGAGTCCCCATAACACTTTTCAAGCCATTGCTTCGCTTGAACGGTATTTTTTTCCCATCAAGAAGCAGTGTAAAATTAAAACACGAAATTGTTTTTGATCCATTGTTTTGAAAATAACAAAAGTAGCGTCACTCTTAGCACAATAACTCACAAACTAATGAATAGAATATCATGAAATTTTAACAGCTGTCTTTTGAAGGTTAGTATTAACTGAAAAAAAGGTGACTGCAATAAAACTAGCGCCATCTATGTGTTAGGCCCGGGACTTTTCAGCCCATGTGTTATAGTTAAATGTAGTGCTTAAAATTCTCTCTATTCCTAGTCAGTGTATAAAATTCACTGAAATTATAGATAGCGGCATTGATTATAATTTTTTTTAAGCTACTTTTAAATCGACCGAGCTGTTGCAATCTCATCTCTCGAGGCAAAGCATTAAATAATTTAATCTTTTCCATGTTTGTTCTGGCAAATCTAATTACGGGCAAGAGCAGATTGTCTCGACTCCTGGTACCATGTGCATGAATATACGATAATGTACAATGCGTAGTAACATTCTTTCTGACATATATGAGTTTTTGGTAAATAATCAAACCATATAGTCATTATTTTCAGTGACTTAAAATAAGGTCGACTGGACTCATCCTGTTTTAAGTTTGCAATGCATCTTATAGCAGATTTTTGCACTCTAAAAACTTTTTCAAGGTGAGTACTTGCCCGCAGAACTCCATACTAGGATTCCATAACGCAATATTGAATCAAAAAAAGAGAGTGGTATGTTGTAAGTGCAGCTTCTTCGTTTATTGTATTTTTAATTCGTCTTATAGCATATATTGCTTTGTTTAGTTTGTTACATACATTATTTACATGATCGGTATATAAAAGGTTGGTGTCTACAGTAACCCCTAGGAATTTTATTTTGTTTTTTACATCAGTGCTATTAGTTTTGCTTCAAATATGATGGACTCTTAATATATATTATTTTGCTGAAGTGAATATATTTTTTTTGAACATTGAATATATCGAATTACGTGCCAATAAAAACACCATTTGCGGGAAGCGTTACATCGATTGATGCCGCAAACCTAAGGTGATCATATTTGATCAAAAAACTTTCCATATAGTGGCCAGTTGCTTGTGGATTATGACTCATGTATTGTCTATGATACTTTAAAATTCTGTTACAAATGTAGTGGTTTAAATCATTTTTCAAAAAAATTGTAAATCCACAGTTGAATACTGTCCTAATTGTTCTCTAATCACAGTATTTCTAAATGTAAATCTGATCATTTTAAATGCATTAACTGTGTTAATGCAAAAGGTGAAACAGATATTAACCATAAGCTCTCTCTAAAAATATTAATTAGAAGTGTAAACTAGCCTTTTATTGTACAGGCAATCCCAAACCTGTAAATTTGGGTTAGTTCTCATTCTGTCGTGTGTTTTTATAATTTTAAACTTAATATATAAAAAACCGCTCAAGTGTAAGTTGAACTTGCACAATTAGTGTTCCGTACGTTAGTTGTTTTTAAAATAAAAATTTTTTGTTATGGTGGTATAAAATGATCAGTGACTTCACAAAACACACCAATCTTTACTGCAAAATGATGACCTTGAAATTTTTGTATTCCAGAATTTTCTCAAAATTTTTTAATAAGTACTTTTCGAAATAAGGCGGGGCGACAGTGATTTTTGGCGATTCTTTAAAAATAATTACTGAAAATTGATGACCTTGAAATTTTTGTTTTTTATATAAAGGGTGTTTTTTATACAGGTATAGAACTTTGAAATGGAATAAAACAAAGGTGAATTTTTTTAAACTGACATGAAATTTACTTTATTCAAAAGGTAATCTTCTGGCATTATAATTTAAATATGACTTCTGGCATATGACCGCCACGGCTGGCTCGGACGTAGTCTAATCTGGAGGTCCAATTTTCGATGACTTTTTCCAACATTTGTGGCCGTATATCGGCAATAACGCGGCGAATGTTGTCCTCCAAGTGGTCAATCGTTTCGGGCTTATCGGCATAGACTAGCGACTTCACATATCCCCACAGAAAATAGTCTAGCGGCGTTAAATCGCACGATCTTGGAGGCCAATTCACGGGTCCGAAACGTGAAACTATGCGGTTACCAAACGTTTCCTTCAATAAATCAATTGTGGCACGAGCTGTGTGACATGTTGCGCCGTCTTGTTAAAACCACAGCTCCTGCACATCATGGTTGTTCAATTGATGAACGAAAAAGTCAGTAATCATGGCTCTATAGCGGTCACCATTGACTGTAACGTTTTGGCCAGCATCGTTTTTAAAGAAGTACGGACCAATGATTCCACCAGCCCATAAAGCACACCAAACAGTCAGTTTTTCTGGATGTAACGGTGTCTCAACATACACTTGAGGATTATCATCACTCCAAATATGGCAGTTTTGTTTATTGAAGTATCCATTCAAACAAAAGTGAGCTTCATCGCTAAACAAAATTCGCTTATGAAAATCGGGGTCAACAGCAATCTTGTTTTGGGCCCATTCACCGAATCTACGCCTTGCTAGGTGATCGTGTGGCTTCAATTGTTGCACAAGTTGGATTTTGTAAGCACGCAAACCAAGATCTTTCCGCAAAATCTTCCATAAAGTAGATGGACACATATCCAATTCCTGTGTACGATGGCGGATAGACTGATTCGGGTCTTCCTCTACGCTACGCTCTACAGCAGCAATGACTTCTTCTGTACGCACTGTACGACATCTCTGTGGATGCGTATTATCATTTACAGTAAACGTGGTGCGAAAACGTTCCATAGTTAATCGAATTAATTGCTCTGATGGACGATTATGTTGACCGTAAAATGGACCTAGTGCGCGTTACGTATTTTGAACAGAACCATGATTTTCAAAATAAATTTGCACAATTTGGAAGCGTTGTTCAGGCGTCAGTCTATTCATGTTGAAATGCCAAACCAAACTAAACATAAATCACTTGACAGCTGACAAAATGGCCGCCAGTTAAAAAAGTGTTGCCTTGCCAATTTAAAGTTTTATACCTCTATAAAAAACACCCTTTACCAGATAAATTATTAAAGGTAATGCACTCGTGATAATATTCGTTCAATCTACACCCCTGGAGAATATTCCAGAATTTTTTCAAAATTTTTTGATAAGTACTTTTTGAGATAAGGCGCGATTTTTCGCGATTTTTTAAAAATAATACAAAGAAAAGTGCGCGCAAGTATTACATTATATATATATTTTTTACTCGTGTTTTCACAAGCTTTTATTTGATACCACACTCGATTACCTAGTAAAAAAAATTTTTTTTCACTTCTGATTTCACCCCCCAAAACTAACCCCTTAAGTCAAAATTTAACTTTCAAAACTACATGGCTCTGATGAGGCCATCAATTCCTATATTATTACCAAATTTTAACTTTCTATGACAAATAGTTTCGGAGAAAATTGGGTGTGACAGACGGACTGACAGATACCGAAGTGATCTTATAAGTGTTCCGTACGGAACACTAAAAAATGAACTCTTAGTCATTGCATAAATGATACCTTTTAGTTACAGTGGTTTTGGAAGTCAACTTTATGATTAATAAAACCAAAACTAACTTTTTTAATAGATTTACAAATTTTAAATAAACTAACTTAAACTTTGTTTCCAATATCTCTTTTAACTCTAAACCAACTCTTAGTACACTTACATTTCTTCATCCTTTATGTCCAAAGTTTCAGATTTTATTGAATTACAGTCCTCATAAAATGTGTTACTGCTTGTTCTCTCACGTTTCACTTGGCTAAAAACAAACAAATTGTTATACATAATTCATAACAGAAATACAAATTACCTTAACAAGCCGTGAAAGAAACAGATAAATCATGTGAATCAACACTAAAGGTGCAATTTTACTGGTTAGGGAAAAACAAAAATCTACATTCGAGCATTTGCCCAGCTGACAACTCCTTTGATTTGAACAGTAAATCGATATTATAATTTATTTTGATTCTAAATACTATAAGCTGTGACACACCATGTTAAGTTTAATTCAACCATGACAGTGTATATGTACAATGTAAAAATTATATATATTTTAGGAATAACTGAAATTTCAAACATAATTTGAGAAACTGTCACGTGATTATGCCCAAATGATGGCTATTTTGATATTATTTTGTTTAGAGGCGACGGAACAGTGTGTCTTTCTCTTTTTACAGAATTATGCAGATTGTAAACCAAATTTTTTCCTATTGTAGCAACTCACTGTTTTAAGTATCTTTATAACTGTTGCATTATGATGTTTTTCAATAACTTTTTAAAAAATATTGGATTCTCTAAAAATTAAGTGTCATGATTCCTGCCATAGCTTATCAATTAAACCTTGTACACAACTTATGTGTTATAAAAAAAAAAACTTACTTATTTGGAGATACAACATATGTACCAGATGAATGATCTAATAATCCATTCTTTAAAAATACCTTCCATCTCTAGACATTTCCAGTGATTTTCCATCTGACCCATTAGCTTAGTTTCTTGGCTGTTATAAGAATTTGCCGAAACACCTTCTGTGACTTCTAATGGAACATTTTCAATTTTTGGTTCAACTTTTATTAACAATTCAGCATTATTATCATTTTGTGCTACCATGGTACCAGGTATATTTTTGCTCTCTAGTTCATCTGAAGCAATGGATGGCTGTATGCTATCAAAATTTGCTGTTTGTTTTACAATCTCATAAGAATCCATTACTTTTTCTTTAGGAAAATTTTCAAGTATTAAACTATCCATATCCATAGACATTTCTGTTGATTTCGGTAAAATTACTTTTTCACCACAATTATTTTCCATTTTTATTTTAATTGTATAAGATTATAGGTTAGGAAACCGGACGCGTCCAGAAATGAAAGCAGCAGATTTAGGCGTTTTTCGATTGAAATATTTTAAGGGTTCAATCGCAATGATGCCATCCGCCATCGCACCAGCAACTCTAGTAAAGAACCCAGTGATTCGAGAGTGAGCATGAACAAGAGTGCATCTTAATTTTCACAGAAAATCTAGTATATAGAAACACCTGCAATTTTCAGCGACTTTGTTAGTTCCAAACAGATTTTTACATACATTAGTGTGAAACTCGTCCATAGATGCGTTATACTAAAAACGTCGTGTATCATCCGGCGTCTGTCTTTGTCACGAATAGTTAAGAGAAACAAGAATAGAAATATTACCAACATACTGGACGTTAGATCGGACTGAAATTCCCGGTTATGGTAATAAAATTTCATTAGTGTCCCTTTTTTTATATGTTGTTATAGAAATTTTTAATTATTTTAATCTCGATCATAACAAAGTTTTGACTGGAGTGTACTTATTTCCTCTTTCTCGTCGCTGCATAACAGAGGGCACAATAGAACGTAAAAAGTATATAGGCTGTAGCCTCACGTTGCGGCCATTTTGTATAGCCTCAACTTCCTTTGTTTTTAATAAATATTTTATTTATTAAAAGCTGTTATTTGCCCCTTATGTATATCTTAATTTTTGAGAATGGTAATGAGTGAAAGAACAAAAATTAAATATAAGCTAGCTCGTTTTGTTTGGAGAGATTATGGATAAGAGATAATTTTTGTACGTCTTTGAAAATAGTCTCTATAGTTGTTTAAAGCTTGGTTGTACTGTTTTGGGCACCATTCATTTTAGAATAAATAGATTCTAAGTTCAGCTCTACTGAAGACTTATTTAGTTGTTGAAATAAAATTGAATTTTGTACAACTATTACGTCCTGAAAGATAAAGCAGGTAGTTCAGTGAAACGCTACAATTAAATAAAGAAGAGTATATTAACAAAAATAAAAATTCTTCCTCTTATTACACTCTTTAAAATTACATAGACTTAATAAATAGCCTTTTATAAGGGTGCACACTTTTACAGAGAGTCTCTAAATCAGAATCATTTAGTTCTTAGCAAATGTCTTTAAAAAACACGATATAAGAGTTTGAAAAATCGACTTAGCGGATTACACGTACGCAGTCGTTGGAAACACACGTTGTAGACAGGAAGTGAGATATTTAAACTGGTGTACTTATGACTTTACTGCTTGGCTTTTCCGCGTGGGTTTTCCATAAACTGCTTGGCCTCTGCTAGTGAGATTCTCATCAAAATATTGCCTTATAAATTATTCTCCCATTCTTATTTGGGTAACTAATCACTTTTTGACCCGAAATGCCTTAGGATGAGTAGAATATTTTTAAAACGGAAAAAGTCCTCAAACTTGAGGTCTGTAAACGATCCCAGTCAGTGATAAAAAAAAACGCCCTCCTTACATAATGGAGGACAATCTGCTACTAAGGCAAGACGGAGGAAACAGCCGTTACTGCATCACGGAGGAAAAAGCCCTGAAAAAACGAAGATAGGTGCCTAAATATTTTCTCTCTTCTTTTGGTTCACTTCCGGAACGCAAAATCAGACGTGAGTATTAAACTCGCGACTTGATAGACAAGGACCCATGATGCCCGTCTTTTTTTTTTAATAAATCAGACGCATTCAATGCAAACTAAATAAGTTAAGTCGGCAACACGCTATACACTACTGGTTAAGTTAGACTGGTCAAAAATTTAAGCTCACTGCTTAATCAAATATAAAAAGGTAATAAAATATAAATTATAGAAAAAAGCGGTGTTGTAACGTGATCTCAAAATCTAGGAAAAAATGAATTTTACGTAGTTTTAGCCTATATTTTTGTCGCATAGTACCAAACAATGGAAATAAAGAACACACGTAGCATAGTAATAAGGGTAAACTGGAAATTCCACCATTAGAATTATAAAGATTAGAGAAAAGTTACAACCCTGTATTTTTAGCGAAACAGCGGCCATCTATGAATCACCCGAGTTACTTATTTGGGATTCCAAGGAAAAACACTATTCCCACAGTGGATGCCTGATATTATCTTAAGACAGCGGATCATACAACGCATTTTAATGAAGTTAGACACCAAAAAGCTTCTGATGTTGTTAGAATACCTGCTATAGTACTCACAAAATGCGCAAGCAAATGTATTCCAGTTCTCTATAGACTTTCTAATCTATCCTATGGAAATGGAATAATTCCTACCTGCTGGAAATGCGCTAGAGTTCAACCGATACCAAAAGAACGTAAGAACTTGTCAAAAGACTACCGACCAATTGCACTGCTTTAAATATTATTGCAAGTTATGGAAAAGGGTATTAATCAACATCTTTTGAAATATCTATGAAGACTTAACATTATTACTGATCATTAATATAGCTTTTATAAGCAAGGATCATCAAACATTGCTAAGTGGCGCTCTTATTATGTCTGGAACGTTTTCTTTGACTCTCGGGTTTCTTCAGAGAGCGTTCTTTACGAGTGACGGCCGATAGATTTCTTTCCAATACCTTTACTATTAACTTCGGTGTGCTCCAAGGCTCCACACTGTCTCCTACTCTCTCATTTTCATTAACGATCTGCTGGAGAGGACAAGATATCTAATCTATAGCTTTGCAGATGATAATACGCCTAATTCTTCATTCCCTTTAAACGCTCGAACATCGGCAACTGATGCAAATATTCGCGTTCAAAAGTTCCTTGCTTAGAAGGTAGGAATATATTATATAAGACCACATAATTATTACTGAGGTGGATTGACCTTTAAGTCAAATTGATATCATTAGTTTTCAGTGTTCCGTACGGAACGCTTATAAAATCACTTCGGTGTCAATAGCTCATCCCACCCGTATCCTCACAAAATGGCAGATTTTAACTCTTTCATACATAGATTGTTACATATCCCTATGACTAAAAGTAATTTTAACAAAGAATTCAACATAATCAAACAAATAGCAATTAATAATGGATATGACCCCA